>JAPTHN010000029.1:1445708-1555573 GCA_026936325.1 Platynereis dumerilii
TGCATATTTCACCTCTCTTTTTTTTTCTTTTGACTACTTTGTCCAAATATGCTCCTAACTGGATCCTCCTTTATACGTAACATAAAATTCTGAGCTGCTATATTTATCCCTTTTCTTGTAGATTTATCCTTAAAATGTCAAGGTCCTGTTTCAGAAAAAAAAAGCATGTATGCTCTTTGTGTAATTTAGCAAAAAGAAAACAACTACCAATTGTTACAGAACAAGGTGATAATGACAACATCAATGAGAATTTCTACATCGTATTCTTTTCCACAGAAACACCCTCACATGGGCTCCTGTACAAGGAGGGCAGACATTCATGGGTGCAAAGGGTTAGTCTTTAAGTAGCTGTAAAACTGTCCTTCGGCTTAAAGATTAATGCAGTTTTGCAAATTTATTGGCAATTCCAGGATTCTATGGTCATTGATCATGTATTGGAAAAAAAGGAAACCGATTTGCATAAGAATGGTTTTCCACAAAAAGAAATGAAAGCAAGGGGACAGATGCTTTATTTATTTCTTCGACATAAAGGATATTGATTTCAAAATTATGAATTCATTATTCGTATGCAAACATGAGCTGAGCATCAGTTTAGGAAAAACGTTTTATATTGAAACTGCCAAAAAGAGCAATTCCCACAGAATGATATGGGATAAACGATATTTTCAAATAAAAATTAATGTTGACTCATATGAGGGCAATCTGTTTGACATGAGCAATTGAACTCATCATGGTTGTTTAAAAACAAAAAGGTATTTCAAACGCCAATTTTGTTCTAAAATATTTAGCATTTTCGCCAGAGTCAAAAAACCTTTTAACTGCTGCAAACTTAATTGTTGTTATTTTCAAAACAATTTTCACACACACACAATATATCGCCAAAAAGTAATCATCTAAGAAATATATATATATATATATAGTCTGCCAGAGTGAAGTTCTGAGACAAAAATTCAATTTTGTAGGTTTTAAAATTAGATTTTGAAACCCAACAAAACCATCATGTAAAATTTCTTGTCTGGAATATACAATCCAATTTGTAAGTCTTTGTAAAAATAAGTACACTTTTTCCATAAGGTTTATGCATCTCAGGATAATTTGCAAGTGTAGAGGAGTGATGTTTTTAAAAGCAGATGAAAAAAAGAAGAAGATTCCAAAATGCTACTATTAAGTTTGTCAAGTGCAGAATTTCTAAAAAGAAATACGAAGTACATCAACAGTGGGATACCAAGTACTGCAAAAACCTCTTGAGGCCATTTCATAATTTTTAAGGCTGACATGTATATCTCTGATGGAGGCCAAGCTAATCTTATATCTTTTTGTAGATATTTTTCATCAACAACATTTCTTGGTAATATGAATTACACCAGAACAAATTTTCATTTCCTACTAATTGCCTTTTGGTAATTATGGACACGGAAGCTACATCTTCCATGGCCATATCTAACAAAACGACATGCTGATAATATGTATCACTAATTCCAGGTAATGATATACATGTCCTGCCTTTTGCTTTTTATCCAACCGTCCATTAATTACTCTGTATCAGATACATCTGCTTGTCCAAGAGCCCATGGTTACACGATGCAGGACAAATTACATAAAATTTATGTTTTATAATGTTCAGAACACTAGCCATGACAGTGCTAAGCTGACTTCTTTTACTTATTATGGTCATTTCTTTTTCATCATCTTAAAAGAAATTAAGAGAGATGTTCACAGTCAACATTTTGATAGCAATTGGATCAGCCGCTACTGGCTCTCGATACTCAGAGTCAATAGGAATAAGGAGAATGAGCCAACACACCCATATAACTTTCCTGATAGACTTGCACTTAGTGATTAACTCACTAATCATGACTAATTAGAAAATAAATAGCGTGGAGAACATTATACTAGTACACTTGCTTGCTGTAATCACCTACAGTGCCCCAAATAAATTAGTATGCCCCTGCAAAATCTTGACTAATTTGCCAATAACTAAGTGCCAAATGAGAAATATCTAGCTACACCAGGATATAATTTTTCTATGACCTAAGAGAAAGTCTGTGTGAACTTTGAATGATGTATACTCACCTATTTGTATTAAGAGAAAACATGTAGCCAAATCAATGAGTACACCCAATGTAAAACATGCATTAGAGAAACCTACATGTATCATGTAATATGCAGGGAAGAAGATGCATTTTGGTATCAGTAGTGGATCCAGGGGGGGGGGGGTTTAAGGGGTTCAAACCCCTCCCTTGGGCCCAAGCCAAAAAGCCACATAGACAACTAATGCTCATGCGTGTGGCATAAAAGTCTGCGCAAACTACATGTAACACGCGTGCTTGACACCTTAACAGGGAGTAGGAATACAGAACTTACACTCACGTAAACATGGTGGTTCTGCTCACTAAGTAGTTTAAAAGTTCTCTTGGGTTTCTTATTTGAAGAGTATTGTTGATGATGCTAAGGTGCACCATAATTTAAAGGCACTAACTGTTACTGTTGATGCTATCAGTAAAGTGACACATTGCAGTCATTGCTGACAATGGTTACCGTTACCTTGCTAACTGCATTACAGCAGCTTCGCTGGCCTGTCTACAACATTTAAAAAATGACAGCAGTTTCGATGGTTTGCGAATCCCCTGCTGGTTAGCACTTCGCAGTCCAGTTGTTACACCTGAACTTGATGCAATGGATAATGTTTCACCTTGTTATATCATGAATGTGTCTTCTGTGGCTTTTCTGTCAGTCCAGTTTATTTGACTGATTTAGCTTTTTTTGACAATTTGATACTAATCCTGTAAATCTGGACTATAAATTCCATGGATACTGTCCATTACTTATCAATATTAGCTCATCAATATGAGTTCTAATAAAAGTTTGTGGTTTCAGCTCTTCATCTTAATTTGTAGCTGAACATAACAGAGAGGCTTTGCTGCACATTTCTATATGACTTTTACATGTAGATGTGCTATCTTATTACATTGTTGTCATAACAGCCCACATGTTCACGGGTTCTGAAAATGCGTAGCAAAACCACTCTAGTTTCTGACGAAACACCAACAAAATACGTATTGGATTAAGCAGCCTAAACAGCATTCAGGTTGCTCAAAATTTATCTCAGAGCACTTAAATCGGTTGACTTCTGGCGGCCTTGAGTGGCCCCCAGACCCCCTACAACATAGGCTCAGCCCCTCTGGTTTCACACCCTGTGATAGTCCCATCAATGAACCTTCCAAAATTCTTGGATCTGCCCCTGTGGTATGATTTCAGAATTGAGAGATGTGTTCCCAAACAGTGTATTTTACCTACCTTCACTTTCTTCTCGTTCTCAGTTCCTGCTTTTTTTTAAAGTCCACACAAAGTTAGCACCAAACAGATATTCATGAAGGCAGATGACAAATCCAGAAAGAGCCATAAAAGACATACTCAGTCTCAATAAATGAGGTTGATTTATGAACAAAAATTCACCAACTAAAAGAAGCACCATCGATTTACCTGACATTTGCATTTGATGAAAAGAGATCATGAGAGCAAAATTTGGGAGGCCTTTTTCATGTTCTTGCCATGTTAAGGTCCAATAGTTTGGCTGAACACCTGTTCCATTACTGAGGCTTACTGGGAAGTGGAAAAGGATGGATTACTGCCCAAAAACATATTTCTCACAAATGCTTTTGCACCTCAGGTGGTCAGCTAGCTGCACTGAGCTTGCAAATGCAATTAGTCTGAGGATTGTTGTTGACAAGGCCATATGTTGACTTAACACTGTTAGGCCAAGAGCATCTTCATCATGATTATCTATTTGTTGGTGCTGCTGCAACTGGAGCTAACACCAATTCCTTAATTTGCAATTCTCAACTTGTGTGACACCTTGGGAATAATGCCATCGATTCCCCATATTACTTGGTGATCTAGAGAGAGAGAAAATATTTATTTTGCCACACTGGCACATTAAAATATTTACAATACGATACAAAAACTCATATAAATGGCAGGGATACCTCGAAACTAGGGACATAGCTGAGGTGAGGCACCCCGTTTGCTGTTGCCTATGTTATGAGGAAGAGTGGTGTTCCATGATAATTACAGATTTTTATAATTCATGAATATATATATTATATATATATTTATAATGCTACATAATTAATGTGCATAGACTTGCTTAGGAGTAACAGGATCATCCTCCTAACCATTGAGTTAAAAAACAGTCACATGACAATCCCCATTGACACCTTCCCGCGACATTCCCTGCACCTAACATGTTCACCTTCTCTTCTTTAAATACAAAATAATTCAGATGATCATCCATTCATGCTATTTTACAGTTTTCTGTCCATTTTTGTGTCCACCCCCATCCTCACCACCAGGAGTGCATGATATGCTCATTTTGATCACAATTCACACATGTCATACCACTGGCCAGTGCCAGTGCACCAGCAGCACCACAGTCGAAATAACTGCTCACTCTTTCTTTCCTTTGTTATCCATACATTCTAAATGTATTTTTTGTGCTATATATCAACCAAATCACATCAAATCACTTTCAATCATCAATGAATCATTCCAACAGCACAATCTCATCAAATTGCCGTGATGTTCCACCATTTCCCACCAGAGGGGGACACCTGCAAGGAACAATTCCATTTCCAGAGTCCAGTATTCAATTCTGCCACCGACCTGTTCAGGCTGATTGCCATCAACAATAAATTTTCATGATCTATTTTACTGTTGTGTGTTTCCAAAATTACATAGGCCTACCTTCCTCTTTAAAATGATATAGGCCTAATGGGCAATTTCTAGTGTCATTACAAAGGAGATCCTTCTTAATACACTTGAAATGATAAAAATAAAAAATGAAAATCTTATTCTGTATAAATATAATATCTATATATATATAGAAATGCAGATCAATGTTAACTATTGGCATCACATGGACAAGGGACAAGAATGAATAATTGTTCAATTTTGCTCTTCTTTGGCAAGATACAGGTTTCTTAAGGCCACCCAGATGATATCTTTGCATGGGGGTCCATAGCTTCTATAATCAGAACAGCTTTTTTTTTTATCTGAACCGACATCTAGATATTTTTTCGGATGGACTACCTTGCTAAATTTAGAAACAAACCTTTATTTGTTAGTGTGGTGTGTTTTTTTTCATGAAAAACCCGTAGCCTGTATCAATATATTTAAATAAATAGCCCTCATATGTTTAATTTCATCTGCCCCTTGAGAATTCTTCCTTCACCAAGGTGACCAGTCCAGTTGAGTACCGGATATACAGCCCAATCCATCTGTCCGGTTGAGTGTAGGAAGTGGACGCAAATTTCATCAATTACGATGGAAAATTTACTAGGATTCTTGTCAAATATCACATTGTTTTCTTTAATAAATACAATGCTGTCACGCAAAACATCAAATATCATTGAAAGTGCCAGGACAACGGACAATCCTACACATTTGATTTGATTCATTTTTGTGGGAAGCTAAATTTTTCTGTGAATTGTTTTTGGAAGATAACTAATCTCATCTGCAACATGAAATAGGTGTCATTGACTTGGGAGTCATGATACATTTACATATATGTTTACATTGACTTACTTCTTTTTAGTTGACATTTGCTTTTCTTTCGTTTCAGGTGAGTGATAACAGGTGAAACCCAAAATGTGAAATAAGTTAAACTTCTCAATGTGGTGAGTACGAAGAAATTCTTCTTGAAGATCATTACACTCAGCAATATTTTGTTTTATTTCAATTGTCTTATTGTGAACTATAATCTAGTTCAGTCTGACTGGAGATGTTGCTGCTATACTCCAGACAAGGGGGGTGACACTCAGTACATAAGTGGACCATCTAGTTTGAGGTTATTTGTCTGATAAATGACTCAATATTGTAATGAACTTTATTTACTCATCTTATTAACAATTATGACTCCAGGCTACTGGAGGTTCACCTGAGAGAGAGGTGTGAACTCATCTGAGAAGAAGAAGAAGAAGAAGCCAATTTCTAGTAAACCCATCTTTCTGAATGGCTAGAAAACAGTGTGGGCTTACACCTGCCTTCAGCCACTCTGTAAAGATTTCTGGTTTTATATATGCCGTTTTTGTTGTCCTCTGTCATCCAGACTCTATTTCCAATACATGGGAGTCACCATATTTTTTTGAGAGACTTTTTATGAAACTCCAGAATGTCTTCAAGATTAGAAGAAGCTACACGTCATTCTGTGTACTCTGACGTTTGTATAGTTTCTATTCAAAGAACATGTTGTTGCAGCCAATATCCACTATTGCGCCTAATAGGCCTATTGGGCAAGGCTATTTTGCCTTTTGGCAAAATATAGGGTCTTTTAGCAAATTATTGGGTCTTTTGGCATATTATTGGGTCTTTTGGCAAACTATAGTGCCTTTTGGCATCCTCTAAAATATCCGCGGGGCATTTTGGCAAAATATAGGTGCTTTTGGCGCATGCCTAAACCACACATTATCACTCACTCGAATTATAGTGGATTTTGACAAAGATCCTGTCCTTTGGGAATATGCCCAAATCATTCATTATCATTCACTTAAACTATAGTGGATATTGGCAAAGATCAATCTCTTGGATATTAGCTATTTTTAGCCTAGTGAGTGATAATGAGTGAAGTGGGCAGAGGATATTTTGTGCCTAAATGCCATATTATCGCTCATTGTGATTTTGAGGAATTTTTCATGCTGCTCAGCATATTTCACATACAAATAATGGTCCTACAGGGTCAAAATTTATATCAAAATGAAGGAAATTAAATTTCTGAAATGATGGTGCCAGTCAGAAGTTGATGCGCCTCATATTGACGGCGCTCGGTGACGTTCGTTTTTGGCAAAATTTGATTGTTATGACAAAGTGGGGTCATGAAATCAATTTTATTGCATGGTTATGATGTGGTAACACGCACAAATTAAATGGCTACCAGTTGATAGAGTGTTTGATTACCAGTTGGTTGGGTTACCAGCTGGCAACTTGGCGTTCAACTTGACAGGTCAGCACCCCCCCCCCCAGAATTTAACCAAAAACTCCCCCCCCCCCTCTGGATTCAGCTTAGCCTAAGACCCTGGTGGTCCATACGTGAGCACTGCGCAGGTCTACCTTAACCTTAAAGGGCTTGCAGAACACATGTGATACAACGGCAGATATGACGTGGATCTTCAAAATTAAAATGGATTGACTGATGAAACTTTTATATATTTTATTTATTTCGGTCTCAGCCTCGGAGGCCCATGACTTGATCGGTCTTGGATGTTTCGGCCTCAACCAGAGGTGGCGAAACGCATCGAAAAGTGGGGGGCACCTCGTCCCAGGGCAGCTGGGCTACGGTAAATTCAAGGAGAAAAGGTGGGGGGGCACCTGCCCCCAGTGCCCCCCCAGCTCCGCCGCCTCTGGCCTCAACTACTGAATTACTAACTTAATGAAGTCAGGGGGACTAGCTCAGTTGGTTAGGGCGTCAGGCTCCCTTGAAAAGTGCTCTGCCTGCGTGGGCACTGTGAATATGATAGTAAGGTGCCGATGAATTTCACGATTATGACTGACATCTACATTTTTCTACTTTTTTTTTGCAAATATTTGGTATAAGTTAAAATCGTGACAGTCGACACCAACACAGTGAAACGGCTGACTTCCTGTGATCTGACCAATCAGAGAGCCAGATTTTTGACACATTAAACTGCTTGAAGTTTTGCAACGACCCAAACTCAACCCAGCGCCATTCATATTGTATCAAGCATAGGCGTACGGGACGCGCGATTTTTGGGGGGGGGCGAGCGACATTTGCCCGAATTTCGAGATCTAAATTTAATACCATTTCAAATGAAATAGCCTGGAAATCACTAATTTTAAATAGTTTTTACCTAATCATCTGCCCAAATTTTTTAGCCTTTTTGCCCGAATCTTGCAGTTTCCCAAACTTTTTGGGGGGGCGACCGCCCCCCCTGCCCCCCCCCCTCCCATACGCCTATGGTATCCAGTGTTCTATGCTGGGGCAACTGAAAGACCCTGCACATCCCTGAACTATTAGGGTATGTAGCAGACTCCTAGCCGTATCATCTCATCCATCATACGGCGGTCTCCATGCTTGCATAGGCCAAATATGTGGCCTCTTAGCATTAAAACAAATAAGATAAGAAGTCCAAAAGTATCATCCTAAATTTGTTTTTTTGGGAACCAGTCTTCCTTGGCCTACTGAGCAACATGGCCCTATGCATAAAGGCAGATGACTTAATAATCAGGCCAAACTGGCCTATTATTCAGTTCAATATTTGTCAACTCCACACAAACACCACTGCTGAAGGAGTCTTCAAGCAGAATTTACATCACCAACTGCAACCATATTTAGTGACAAAGTAAAGGAATAACAACTGAATATGTAAAAAATATGATGAATAAGTTTTATTTATACACAACACAACATGAACAATTACTGCATGAGCCATAAAATAGTGTTAATCTGTTTACTTTGTCCAGGTAAATTGTACCTCATTCAAAGGCTGTCATAAAAACCTTCATTATAGGATTCACCTGAAAATTGTAATCTTTTGCTAAAATTGTGAAAATTGTTATGTTATTATGATCACAACTGTTGATCACCTTTGGAATAATTTTGTTATCTCAGAATTTCTTGGATTATATTACAAAATTTATATTAAATTGTTTACTTGTGATTTTACAATGATACAAGACCTACAGGAACTTATATGATGAAGCTGGGGTTGAACAACATAGGAAGCTTTGACTGATCTGACCATAATTCCAGAATCATAAAGAATTTTAAAATGCAAAATATTAATATTAATTTTCAAGCAAAAGAAACTATTCAAAATGAAAAGGATATATGTTAGTCAGTTATTACAATATAAATCCAATGTGAAAAAAAAACACCTTCTTTGAATATAATAGTTTTAAAAATACACACATTCAAATTATCAGAATATTTATATTGTTCACAAGAACATTAAATAATTTAAAAAATTATTACTTGACGGACTAGTACAGAGTTTATGAAATTTAAAGAGCCATACCATTTAAAATGTTCTCAAATTGTCTTAGAATAACGTTTATTTATTTTTTAAAAGTCAGAAAATAAAAACTATCTATAAGCTATAACGTGTGATGGCAACAACATAAAAACCGATAATTAAAATATCTTAACCCTTACCAGACTGGGCTGTTCAAACAAAACACAGTGGGCTGTTCAAACATAACACCCAGGACATTTGTGACGTCATAAGCTGTTACCAACAGACATAAATGGCCCATTAGGTAGCTAGCTAGGGATGCACATAAATGTCCGTTCAGTCCGTTAAGGGTTAAGTGAAAAAGAATCAAACATATAAACATAAAATAATTAATAATTCCAAAGTGAGGGATATGATCATAGTATTACATTTTCAGGTAAATTCAAGATCATTGACATTCTGTTTAAAAACCTCAAGAGCTTCAATATTTTTAACATGGTCAAGCTAAGCATTACATGTTTTAGCACCAAGAAATGTGAAATCTAATATCTGTAGCAGTCCTCGTAAATATAATTTAAAATAGTACAGTTCGGACGAAATATAATATATAGTTGATAAATATATTAAATAACACCGGGCCAAGGACCAACTCTTTCAGTATGCCCATTATAATTGGAGTCTATTAACCACTAATATCATCAATACATACTCAATGGACTATATTACTAAGATAATAGTGAAGTCAGTACTGACTGCAGCAACATTGTCGCCGTTGTCCAAACAAAACATCTAGTTCTTCAGCAACAGTACAACACTGTATTATGCCACTTCCAATAATAAGAAATATTTTCATTGTACATTTCATCAAAATATTTACATTGCTCAGTGTTCAACACTCTGTCAGTATTAATTGACATACAGGATAATATAATCATAGGTCTAAAGTTAGATTTATCAAGTTTAATATTACATTTATAAATAGAAGAGAGTTCAGTCTTTTCGAAATCCGCAGGAAATAGTTTATCAGTATCTTACTGAGGATTTTCGCTATAGTATGCACTAGTGCTGGAGTGCCAATCTTCAGTAGCCAGGAGGTTATCTGATTGTGTTCAGTAGCCTTGCAAAGGTCATTAGATCACAGCACTTTGGTGACATCATGTCTCATAAACCAGCGAAGCTGAAACTCCTAGTCTTGCATCTGTATACAGCACAAATCTTCTTTTGAATCCATTATTCTTCATACTGGTGCTTCTGCTATCTTCACAGCTTCAAATTCATATCAGATGTCGGAATGGCAAGTGACTTAGGTACAGTTCTGATCCATGGCATAGCTGAATCTCTGAAAAGCAAAAGTAAAACGAAAAGTAAGACTATGAAAATTGAGAAATCTTAAATCATCACCGAGATACATTACTGGCTACTTGTTCTTTTTACCTATCCTAGTAAAATACAATAAATCTAGATCGTTGCCATTAAATGATTTATCTACAGACTACAAGTCAGATTCTCATCATCTCATGCCTCTTTCACACTATCATAGGCTAGTGTCACAAGTAGCAATAAAATGGGGCCCAGAATTATGGGAAATGGCAAAAATGTATTTAATATTTTGGCATGCAAATTTGACCTTGTCAAGTCTAACACAGTGGCATCGCTTTTGACCATAACGGCAAAAGGTCAGTTGCGCCCTGTTTTTCAGTCTTCTTGTTCTTTTTCATTGGTCTTAAGTTTATTTACAATTGTACAGTATGAAACTACCTGTGTTAAAATATAAAGGGGAACGAGAGTCTTAAAATCATCTCTAGATCCATAGCAAAACAAAATTAACATTATAAATAATCTAATTTATCAGAACTACATGCACTTCCAAGTTTCCTGAATCATTTTGAATTATACTTGGGTGACTTGGTCACTTTGATTGAAATAAATCACTATCCAACTGATTGGGTTTCAACATTGGCGGAAATTGCATTTGTTATTATACGTTCTCTACCTGCACCAAACGACAGTCTTGGAAAACTGAACTGACAAGCTTCGATTTAGATAAATCTCTCCAAAGAAATAAAAGAAAGTTTACCAGAATTCAAGAAAGTCACGTAACTCACGGGCGTGAGACATTACGTGCTATTAAGAATTTAGAAAGTATAAGTTTGGCAATATGAGACTACCTATATTAAAATATTTAAGAAATATGATTCTTAACATCATCTCAAGGTACATCATAAATAAAAGTCAACAATAACTAATTTATCAGAACTACAGTTGCTTTCAACTTCTCTGTATCAATCTTTAAGAATAATAATGTTTGGATGACTTGGTCAATTTGATTGAAATAAATCACTGCCCAACTTATAGGCTTTCAACAATGGTACAAATTGAGTCCTGCAATGGGAGGATGGCCCAAATAAGGCAAGTTTGAGACTTGCTCTGAGTGGGTCTCTACAGGTGTCAGATGGGAGGGTTGATCAGGTGACTGGTGGTGGCATGCTAGGCCATCAATCGTTGGGTCCAGGGTTTGAATCAAACTATTGCCGAGTCTCCTGGGCCTATATTAGATAGATAGATAGATAGATAGATAGATAGATAGATAGATAGACATGGTAAGTGCAGCCCTCTCAACCCAGTTCTGGGTGCTTACGAGGGTTGATTACTGAGATGAGGGAGAGAGAGAGGGAGTCCTCAGCATGTGACACATTTACCTCATGTGAGGGATCTTTTACTTGCCCAGCACAGACACTGATACAAGGGGCCACCAATTTAACGTCTCATCAGAATGACATCCAGCCGGGATTTTGCTCATGAAGGTAGACTGAAAATTTTGAGTTCCCCACCCGGGGTTCGAAACCACGCAGTCAAAGACCTTCAGGGAGCAGGCAGGAACATAAACCACTACACCACCCAGGATGTAAAGTCCCAATCATCCATGCATGCATTAAAAGCTGCAGCAGCCAGTCTTATTGGGCTTTGTTCTAATTTTAAACTGTTTAGAACACAGATTAATCGGGTTCCCCCGTGGCCTAACTGGTAAGTGCGCTTGTCAACTGGCTTTGAGGGTGCGGGTTCAAATCTCACCCCGGGAACTCACTTTAGTCCGAGCCCTTGGGACATTAAATGGAGGCGGGTTGTATCCAGTGTTCTATGCTGGGGCAACTGAAGGACCCTGGGCATCCCTGAATTATGTGCCAGACTCACAATCTTCTCATCTCATCATCATACGGCGATCAGGGTTGCAAGAAAATCTGATTTATTTGATTTAAATCGGACTTTTTTTATTTAAATCAAGCAGTCTTATTTTTTTCAAATATATATTTTTCGAAGAAATTGAAGTCATAATAGATTATAGACTGTTCTTAATTAGGTCTTCTGTAGTGGGAAAAATGTCTTTCACTCCCCAAAAGTCATGTAATGAAGTTGAAATTTGAAGTTGAAGATTGTTAATATTTTTTACTTTTCCCAGCTGCAATAAATTCCCTCAGAATATCAATTTAACGTCAATTCAAGTGTGGTATTTTGTCAACTTTTTGGACCTAGTATTGCTAGGAATGACCGATGAAATAGGAAATTTTTACTTGGCTTCCAAAAGAGACTTAACAGGGTTTAATCCTATTTCGAAGACACAATTTTTGAATACTTGGAAGCCACTGTCCATAGAATATCATACTTTGGAGCAAAGGAATGATTGAAATTACTATTGATGACCTCAGAATCAGTAATGTATAATTACTATTGTTTGTTATATTTTTCTTGTTTAATGAGCGCTACTTTTGGCATGAGATTGGGAATTTGTCGCATGAGACAGGATTGCTGATTAAACTGGATTAAAGTAAGCCAAATCCACCCTAGTATCTCCATCGTAGCAGTGATTCCTTGCCAATTCAAGTGTGAAGGTGTCAACTGATCCATTATAGCATTTATATGCAAACTATTTGCAGTTTTCTAACATATAGTGGTTTTCAATAAAAATCACGGATTTAAATCATGATTTAAATGAAATGATTTAAATCAAATGATTTAAATGAAATGATTTAAATCATGCAACCCTGACGGCGATCGCCTGCCTCGACATAGCCCACTAAGGTGCTGCATAGGCGTAAACCACAAACAAACAAACAAACACAGAGTAATAGAACTTTGACTTAGTACTTTTGAAATTAAAAAGAATCAAAGGTGTGGTATTAAGAAACATTCTCATTGGACAGTTTGATAAGAATGCCAAACAACAGCTTAGAAGCATTCCAATCCTTAGGAAATTGGGACCTATCCAATAATTTGTTGGTGAAATAGCTTGATGGATGGTTGATTGGGCTTTACGTCCTATATTTATGCTCTAGGTAGGGTAATTAGGTCTGGGGGAGGACCAACAATGAGGCGAAGGAGGATTGAAACAGCCGTCCAACATAGGCCCTGGTGACGCGGCAAGAACTGGATTCTAACCCTGGACCCAGCGATTGGCAGCCCAGCATGCTACCACTAGACCAACCCTCCCCCCGTGAAATAGCTTGAAATGCCAATGCAACACTTGATTTGCCACCAGTCTCAAATAGATGAGTCTGAAAACCTTTTCAAAAAAGCTTTCATAGATATTGCAAGATTTCGTCAAACGAAATATTTTTCCCATCTTAGGAAGAACAATAGCTTGTACGGCAACATTAAAATTCAAACTTTTTTGCCAATTCATCAAAACCGAAAAACATTTTTCAATCAAACATCACCAAAAAATTAATTGTGTCAAAAAATCACAAATATTTATAGCTGCAAGCAGATCTTCTGCCTCATTGCACTCAGTTAAAAAGATGAGATTGTCTTTTTTTTCCCCCAACTGTTTTTGTTCAAACCCTAAACGTGCCTAAATATGAATTGTACATATGATTTAACTTCTAATGCTATGGAATATAGGGTGGGTCCTCATGTTAGCGCCTTTGTTTAGGCTTAATGAGGCCCTCCTGACCTATAACTTTATTTATCATTACAATCTGTTATCTATTATACTTACATATTATTGATACATGTATGCTTATTTCTTAATTTGTATAGTTATGTGGTCGAATAAAAGAAATATCTATCTATCTATCTGGATAAGTTTATGTTGGTGCAAATTGGATGATTGTTATGAATGCTACAAAACCTAGACACACTCATAAAAACCATCCTCCCATTGCAGGACACGTTCACACTCGCCCTGCCAACAATCTCTACAAAATATTGATGATTTCTAAAGCATTGTCAGTTTTTTTCCCGGCATTATTTAATTAATTGTTTACGGTTTTCTACAAAGAAACTCACTGAAACAACAGACAGGCCACTATGAAACACTCAAGCATTCATTCAATTGCTTTGAGAAATCTCAAACTGTTAATTATGTCTGTCACACAGGAGGAAAGGTAATCTTTTTGTAACTACTTCACAAAACAGTGTATCATGTGGTCAGGGTAGCTTCTCAAGCTTACACTGAGAAGTGAGGATGATAAAAACTGCCAATAAAATCTGATCAGCCACTTACATGCAGTCAATGGTATCAGTGAGCTTGAAATTAGATTTTTTTTGATAGAAAGGGAATTGAATTAAATTGAGGTATACATTTTTATTATTTGGCATGTGGACGAATATGTTAAAGTGTAAAAAACGAACATATACATGACCAAGGCACTTGTGTACAATGTACATGTCAAATAATACTTTTCACGAATTTGTGTATATGTATTTAATGAACATTGCAAATGGAATCTTTGCTAAAACCAACTCTAACCCTAATTTTAACACTAAACCCTAATTATATAGCACTTCCCCGATTGTTAGTATTGGCAGATACACGAATGAATAATAAAGCACATTCACGAGTGTTAATTATTACTTGCATATTAGTACCTTTGCTCGTTTTTTCATATCCACAAATTCGAACATGCTAGTTTTACACTTTCACGAATTTGTGAACATGTCAAATTATGAAAAATATATACATGTTAGATTAGACAGATTTTTTAGTTATTTCAGCCAATTTTTGATTTGCACAAGTTACCTTTCCATTGTATTGTATTGTATTGCATATACTCTAAGTCATGCACTGCATCGCAGGCACGAAATTCGTGATGAGCCTTAACAATGATACAGCTCAGGGCAGCCATAGTACAGCGCCCAAGGGCAGAGATAAGGGGAAAATTGCCCAAGGTTTTCATGCCATAGCATTCTCCAGTGTTGGTGACCACCATATAATGATGATTGATGAGAAGACTGTGAGTCTGGTACATACCCTATTAATTCAGGGATGTCTCTTAATTGTTTGGCAAAACATCTCTCTCAAATAAGGTACTTTCCATTTTTAGGCCAAGGAGACAATTTGAAAATGGGTATGCAGTGCATGAAAAATACAGATTGATTGAGGCTTTATGTCCTGTATCTTTGTGGTTAGTAGGCTTATTAGAACAGGAAGATGACATGGCAATGAGGTGAAGGATGATTGAAACAGCCATCCAACATAGGCCAGGTGGTCGACCTGGCAAAAGCTGTATTTGAACCCTGGACCCAGCTATTGGCAGCCCAGAATGCTACCACTAGACCAACCCTCCCCCTATGGCAAATATGGAACCTACCTATGTAAAATATCTATTTAAATTGTACATACATGTTCATGAAATTCTATCATCCTGTCCTGTTTGTCTACAGAGTGAAAACAAACAATACAGGACATAAAACATGTAGCATCCCTCAAACAATTGCAAAATGCTTCCTTTATTTGTAACATGGTTGAACTGAAAAAGTACACTATGAATTTAATATATATTAGACTCAAGCTCATATTGCAGGTTAATCAGTATCTGGTTTTGCTGGGTTTTTTTCTAACAATTGCTGCATCCTATGAATTACCAAATTGATTTGTATTTGCCTATGTCAATGCTTAAAATGTTTGATAAATTCAATCCGTACCTTAAATCAATGAAAAATTCCACTGAGACAGCCCTTGGTAACATCACTTCCAAGTTTTGAAAATATCATGTGTGCTCATTTTGCAGGCAAAAAAGTCAGTAACAAACAATTAATAAGAGTCTAACTTATAAAATACCTTTGTTTTTGACAACATACAGTCTAATCCTTTATATTGGCAGTTTTCAATAGATTGCTTGTCACAGGTATGAGGACATTACATCATGCTTGTGACCAACAACTAAAGAAAACTGAGATAACATAATTTAATCCAGTATGATATTATTTGAACCAACAATGAAAAGTAAAATACTCAGTAGCACATCTTCAGTTAATGGTCAAAAATAATCATGATGGAACTTACCCAGCCGTAGAAGCATATTTACTACAGAAAAATGTCAGGTAAGAATTTCTGATTCATTCTAAACCATGTGAAAAAAAAGCCAGCAATAATAATCCAGTAAATAATCAAGGAAAACCGTATATCGCTCTTATTTCCATGGCAGTGGCCAATCAACAGTAATGATTACTAATTCTTGAAAAAATATTTACCATCACTTCAGCAGATACTCTGGGTGATTTCCCTGTAAAAAAATCTACACACAATTGCGACTTCTCAAAGGAAACTATTGATTTTGACTTCAAATTAAAGCTCTTTTTCTAAGGAAAATAACTGTCATCCAGAAATCACGTACTGCAGTACATGATGTTTTGAAGATACTTGGGGCAGTCGATGCACCCTAACCTGGGGATCACCTTGGGGTGGGGGGAGTGGGGCACCATGAGTCACTTCGGACATTTTGCACTGGTGAGCCTAAAGTATCGATGTCGAAAAGCTGGGTACTTTATGTGAACATAGTAAGACCTTTGGCTACAATATTCGGTGATATCATATGGCTAGCGGAAATACTCGCTTCTCATTGGCCGACAGCCGTGCAATATTATACAGTTATCGCACAGCACCGAGTGCAATATCAGTTTTTATGGCACCGAGGTGACTAATATTGCACGAGGGCGCAGCCCGAGTGCAATATTAGTCACCGAGGTGCCATAAAAACTGATATTGCACGAGGTGATGTGCAATAACTGTTATATCATATGGTTTTTTGTGGAAAATGCAAAGAAAAGGGCTGGAATTCCTTGTCCAAACTTGTTTTGTGTTTCTTTTGACCCGCCTGTATAAAATGTATCTCGTGAAAATTCAGTGACTATTTCACTCACAAATTTTTTTTTCACACTATTGGAATCCAAAAATGATATACCTGGTCATGGATTTTTTTCAGATTTTTTTCTTAAACTTTATAGCAGACTTTAGACCTTTAAACACAACAAAGTCACTGAAAAATCGGCAAAAAAGCCGTTTTTTGGCCATTTAATGCTCTATTCTGATTCAACGAATGACATAACCAGCACAAAAAGTTAATATTCATGTAGCCCTTGAACAGGCGCATCTTTTGCCGCAAAAACCAGCTTTCTATCTGCTTCCGTTGCCGTGCAGTGAAATTTTTTGTAAAATTGAAAAACACAAACTTTTTGTTTGCTTGTAGCTGCAGCAGCACTCAAATGTGGTGCTTCCTCTCAGGTCCGTCCAATCTCTTACATGTTAAAATGAGCGTGCAATAACATGCGTGCAATATCGTAGAATATTGCACGGCTGTCAGCCAATGAGGAGCGAGTATTTTGGCTAGCCATATGATATTCTACGATATTGCACGCATTTATATTGCACGGTCATTTTAACACGTAAGAGATTGGACGGACCTGAGAGGAAGCACCATATTTTCATGCTGCTGCAGTCAAAAGCTGACACAAAGATTGTGTTTTTCAATGTTACTAAAACATTTATTGCACGGCAACGGAGGCAGATAGGAAGATGGTTTTGACGGCAAAAGATGCGGCTATTAAAGGGCTATTTGGATATATAGTTTTCGTATTTATTATTTTATTTGTTTGAACAGAACAAAGCAATAAGTGTCCGAAAATCAGCGTTTTTGCCGATTTTTCCGTGATTTTTTAGTGTTTAGAGGTCTAAAGCCTGCTAGAAAGTTTCAGAAAAAAATCTGAAATAAAATCCTTTATCAAGTCAATCATTTTTCCATTCCGAAAGTGTAAAAAATTTTTTTGTGAGTGAAATATTTATTGCCTTTTGACGAGATACATTTTTAAAAGGCGGATCAAAAGAAACACAAAAAGAGTTTGGACAAGGAATTCCAGCCCTTTTCTTTGCATTTGACACAAAAAACCATATGATATAACAGTTATTGCACATCACCTCGTGCAATATCAGTTTTTATGGCACCTCGGTGACTAATATTGCACTCGGGCTGCGCCCTCGTGCAATATTAGTCACCTCGGTGCCATAAAAACTGATATTGCACTCGGTGCTGTGCGATAACTGTATATTGTTACATTATATTCTTGATTTTTAAATAGTCAAATTGTGTCTTTAAACAAGAAAAGTACCGTTAAAAAAGGGTACTGAGTAGATCTTACCATGAACCTGAGGGTATGTGGCATGTAATAAAAGGTTTTAATATCTCAAAGTAGGTGTTTCTATGAAATAAATACCCTTAGAAAAAAAAAGCCCCTCCCCTTGTTTCATGAAAATATTACATAGCCAAGTATGTGTAAAAAAAAACTTCTGTTATGTAAAACCACCTGTTTGGCTATTAGTTTGTTTAAAATTGCTACATGCACAGTGTACATGTTTTTCAGTAATATTTTATAGTGTGTGATTTCAGGCCTGGAAAATATCATCCCCCCCCCTCCCACAAAAAAAAAATCATGAATCTGCCACTGGTTTGCTGTGGCCACTGGAACTTTGCATCATTGTAGAGTAATGCGCCGAAACGCTTTTTGCGAAGTTAATATTACAAAAAGAGCAAAATGAAGAAGTGCTTTGAATTCGGAGGAGTTTACTTGATATATGCAGGTCTTTAAATTTTGAAAATCTGACGTTTATTAAGGATTTTAGGCCAAGTTTTGCATTGAGTCCCTTCTTCAAATTGTACACAATCTTTGATGACGTTTCACACGGAAAAAATATCGCCAGTAGATTTTCCTTACCTTGATGAATCGATGTACTGTTAAGAATACTTACATGTAAGTTTTTTTTTTTATAGGTTAAGACATCGATACAAAAATATGCAAGCAGCTCACTGTGCCCAGACCCTAGGGCAGTGGGGCACCATGAGCCACCAAAAACAATACTACATTTATCAAAATGCTCCCACAGTTGCTTTACATAGGGAGAAAACCTCTTCATATCTATAAAATTTGCCTATTATGTTTATCAATTGTGAATTCTAAGACCATTGGTAAAAGAGTAAAACGAGTGCTGTTGTCCAGTACAAGAATTAGGCTCAATATCATTTTTTTGTCATTCTTTGTGGCAGCAAGTTAAATGACACTTTTAAAATGGATATTATTTAATGTATTGATTGATATATAGGGACCTTATCAACCAAATAATTTACTTGAAATTTCCCCTGGGCACATCCCACCTCATGGTTCAGATGAATGTTGAATATGATTATTAATCAACGAAAAAAGTACCAATGTGTCCTTATTATTAGCTGCTAAAATCTTTCACTCTAGTTCAATACACTTGCTGATGAAAACTAAGCTTCAATTTAATATAGGAGACACATTAAACCTTCATTGAAACTGGCTCAAGGTGCCCCATCTCAAATGGCTCGTGGTGCCACTATTGTAGATTTCATCTGTTGGTGCATATTTAGTATTATTTGCCTCTCCTACCAGGAGAAAAGTTGCAAAACTCAATATTTTACTTTCACTGGTCAAAATAATTTTTCAGTTCTTCGTCATACATTAAAAAAGGAAATTATGGCTGCTATTTTGGTTTTTTCTAGTTATATAACTAGGCTAGGGGTCACCTACAGGGTCTGGTCAGGGTGCCATTTTGAACTTTTAAAATTGCTATTAGGGGTCAAGACCGTATTCATGAAAATAATTTTTTTGCTAGTTTTAGCTTGTGGACACCTCTAACTGGCCAGTCTTCCACTTTGTCAGGTATTGAATCTGCAGATTCTTGTTAACGTTTTATGGTGTTAACTTTTTGGTGTGTAATCAAACTTTGAATAACAGACTGTACAAAATTTATGACTGTGCATATGATCGTAGCATTGCATGACAGGTACTAAACTTTGCATGTAAAACAGTGTATTCGCATTGACCAAGACGAAAAATGATCAAATGCATATATATTGTGTTTCCTTTTTATTCCATTCTTCTTCTACGTATTGAATTTAATGGAAAACTTCTAAAGCAAGTTTTAGATTATTGGACCTTGAAATGGAAAGAATGTTATTTCAGAGTCTGTGTTGAACAGATATGAGACTAGAATTCTCTTTGAAGTAATTTATTTGAATCACTGCTGTGAGTTCTCAATTGCCAGGTCTGATAAAGGTACCAGGCAGTTAAACAAATAGACTTAACATATAAATTTCCAACTCCTGTTCTGCAGTGGAACATTCAACTGTTGCAATTGTCTTGAAGTTTTATTCGCTTTCCTCTGTTTAAAAAGAAATCATTCTTGGATTAGTACCATATTCAATGTTTTCGATCAGACAGTGAAATTTCTGCACTCTAACCAGGTGACTTCCTTAAACTCATGCCTAGTTCACACGAGAGTGGTTAAGTGACGGCGAAGTTGTAGAGGTGCCAGGAACTTCATTTTCGCCAAATTTCGGCGTTTCAAGTCATTTTTGGACCATTATATAATCAATTAAAGGTTATTCATCGTCGTAGATTGATCCTAGGACGACGAGGCACTCGTTTTTTACGCCGAATCGCTCGTAATTACGGACGAGGCAAGAAGAGACTTGTGTCGGCGAGTTGTCAGGAGCCTCGACGCAGTTCCATTGCTTCAATGTTAAACTAGATTCGCCCAAGGAGTCTCTTTCTTCGCCCTAGCATGCTCTTGCTTCGCCCTAGCATCCTCTTACTTCGTCCTAATCTTCAATTACGCCCAAGCAAACACCTGTTACGGCCAAGCAAGTAGCTGTTTCGGCGTTTCAACAGCCTGTTTGTGTCGACGAGTTGTTCTCTTTTTTCGCCGAAGTTCCATTGACTCAATGATAAGTAGCCTCGCCCAAGCTGTCTCTAAATTCCCCCAACCTGCCTCTAACTTCGCCCAAGCTGTCTGTACCTTCGCCCAAGCACTTTGGGGGTCTTTCAGGTCTTTTGCATCGTGACTTCTTGCTTCGTCAAGATTCAACAGGTTGAATCTTTGGTGAAGCAAGTTCTTGCTTCACCATAAGGTCACGTGATTTCTAGGAACTTTTGGCGAGGAAGTTTAAGAAGCGCCGTAGACGAAAATATAGTCGCCGAATTGTTGAATCTAGCTTAAGAACCTCCCACTTTCCTGGAAAAATAAGAAACGCCGCAACAGGAACCCTCTGTTACGTCTCCGTGTGAACTAGGCATCAATAATCATAGGCCACTCTGCTACATGTTCTGCCAATGCTTGAGGTTGGCCATCTTCCCAGGCAATTTCTTGGTATTGCCCTGAATAATATTTGATTGTGACTAATGTCATAGTTCTTGAATCCTGGTATACTCTATTGAATTTCTTTGGAGTGATTTATTTAAATCACAATTTGCTACATGTAGTTCAGTTTCCCAAATTGTAGTTTAGTGCTGGTAGAGAATGTATAATAACCAAAGTAACTCCAGCCATTGTTGAAACCCAATCAGTTGGACAGTGATTTATTTCAATCAAATTGACCAAGTCACCAAAGTATAATTCCAAATGATAAACAGAAGTTGGAAGTGATTGTAGTTAAGATAAATTATTCATAACTCTTATTTGTTTTGCAATGTACCTTGAGATGATTTTAAGAATGATGTTCCCCTGTGTATTTTAACATAGGTAGACTTATACTCCCAGTTCATTTTTTTTCAAAATTCTTAATAGCGTGTAATGTTTCCTGCCTAAGAATTATTTGATTAAATGCCTTAGTCTTATGACACATGGTCAGTTTTCCAATCTTTAAACTTCAAATCCAGTCTTTTGAGAGAGAGGTTATTGTGAATTGTGAGTGAAAAGGATTGATTCAAATAAATCAAAGTAACCAAGTAGCATGAGAAAATGGCATATCCAGTAGCAATGGAAAATAGATGACGACTGACAAGCCAGATTCGCTTGCAATGCAGTCGCATCACTTGTAAAATTGGAAATAAACTTAGAAGAATGAAAAAGAATAAGGAGACTGAAAAACATGGGGCACTTGACTGGTTTGCCAAATGGTCAAAAGCGAAGCCACTGTGTTATTCATGAAAAGGTCACTGAAAGTCACAAGAGTCATTGCAGCTGATCTTTCTGGATATAGGCACATACAGGATTAACAAAAACGTCAGATGAGAAATCTTTACAGAATGGTTGAAGGCAGGTGTAAGCCCAAAATATAATAAGTACTTTATATCATTATCATTATTAAAGCTTCACAGTTCAAGGGACATTTCCTTCTGCTCAACCCAAAGTTTCTAAATATTATTAATAGTCCCTTCTACTCATTGGATCAAAGCAACATTGATCCACCACCCAAGTTGTTGCAATCACCCACATCTAGGTCTCCGGAAGCCATTTTCTGGTCATTTGAGACATCATCTGGGACATCTGTGGTCATTTGGGAGTCCAACACACCATGCAATGCTTGATGATTGGCAATAATAGCATGTAAATCTGCAAGATGACACCAAATGCCTCAGCTGTTTTATCTGAGAATTTTAGAATGAGAAACGCCGGAGTGAGATTTGCATTAATATCAAAATAAGTCTTTTCCCTGACTGCCTCTGTTACCAAGTTGACAAGTAGCTACAATGTGACACAACTATACAATGACAGCATATAGCCTACGTGAAAAAGTGATGACAGTGACCAGACATACATGTAATTGTATAGTTTAAATTGACACTCATTTACCAAAGCGCAAGTGTCAGTAGAATAGATTATTGCAATAATTAGATTAAATTTTCCTGCTGATTGGCTTTCCTGCTTCAGATACTTTCTCATATGAAATGTTGAGTTGATGAGTGTCAAGACCAAGCTTCATGTTGAGACTCTCCTACATGTACATGTTTTTGCGACTGCCCACATCAGGCACATGCACATAATTTCCTGGTAATTTGATGTCTCTGAGTGGATATCTGCATGTGTCCAATGGCACATGTGGCCTTCCATTATATATGATAGCTGAAAGTGTGCCTTGCCCGATGCAGTCTCCGCCATACTCAATACAATCTGGCATACCTAAGCAAGAGTTTCGTCTCTTAAAGTATCCAGAAGAACAATCTCACTTTGAAGGATGTGTGGCTTGTAGATTTTTAGTGATAATTATCCTTGCTGGAAGTTTATGGCTTGAAGGGCCCTTGCAGGTTTGTTATATAAGTTTACAATGTAAGTGTGATCAAAATACCTCGAAGGAGGGGCCCAATTGGCAGTTATACACCAAGTTATGCACCAATTCAACCTCATGGGAATGAACTGTAAGTCACTACTCGTACCCTAGTTACAATGTAAGCATAACCAGATTTCCTTTTTTTCACCTACTTGAAACTACAGGTTTCTCTGGAATTGCCTTCACCTCAGCAATTAAATCCTTGTATACATCCACCACATCATTCAAACAAGTTTGTTTGTTGTCTGCAATAGCATTGACTGGAAGGAGGATCCATGGAACTGCTGTGGTAGTTCCTTCACATTGGCCACTTTTGATCCAGGCATGGAGACATAATTTGTATCATTCATCTTCTTAGCATCAAGGTATCTAATTATTGAATCAGCCTGAACTAAAGGTGGATTATGAAAGTGCTTAGGCAAGAATTGAACTCACTTATTTCCTGAAAGTGTTTAATGCATTGGAATGGCATTGTTGTGTCCGATGTAACAGTGGAGGGCACAAATGTCAAGTTCCAAGACAGCATGTGAGGTGAGGCTACAGTAGTACAGCACACAATGTAGTGGAACTCCAGTGGCTGGCTTACAACTCGATAGCAAAGTGAGCTCAAGATGGAAAAAGGAAATAATCAAAGCTGACAAAAATACAGGATTTCAATGAGAAGCAAACCACAAAGTGAAGTGGTGGATAATCGGAAAAACGAAGAACGAAGAAGAATTCGAATCAGAAAAACATTTATACATTTGAAGTATAGAAAGTGCAGTCAGTCGAGTACACACATTGCAACAACTTGGTAAATGCAGCACATCTCGGTTGATAATGTGTGCAGAAACTAATTGATACAGATTAAAGAATCACATTTATTCTCTGGCCGTGTGAAACTCGGCCTCTGTGAGTTTCGATGTCTAATTAATGACAAAACAGGAGCCAATGCCAAAGACTTTGCAGTGAGCCCATAATTTTGAATCCAAAGTAAACAGCTATGGCCTACGACTACTTTCAGCCACTCGGTTAGAATTTATTGCCTAAGATTTTGTCAAACTCTCTTGGGAATGAAAGGTCAACTTCACAGTTGACCCATGTCTAGGTAGAAAAACGCCAAGATAGGCAGAAAAACTCCAAGATAATGCAAGTGCAAAATCATAAGATTACCTTTCATTTTGTTGTCATCAATATCTTGTATATTAAACTGAAAGTTGTAGTAAAATGTTGCAGGACTGTAAACAATTTTGAAACTTTTATTAAATAAATCAAATCATTCAAAGTCAAACAAAATACCAATGAACTACTCACTCGTCAGTAGGTAATCAATAATTTTTCATTGAATAAGAAGCTTTTTTACACAAGACGGTAACCGATTACTGTATATTTTGTTTAAATTGTCAACTGAGGAATTTTCATACAGCATAACGTACAGATACTCTGTATTACTACACTCACCATGTCATTTTACCGCACTTCTCTTTATCGCAGCGTAAATCTGCCAACAACGCAATAAAATTGTTGCAATCGCTGACATCATTGCTCTGGGAAGCCATTTTCTGGTCATTTGAGACATCATCAGTGGAAATCTGTGGTCATCAGTGAGCCCAACGCACCCAGTGATGCCTGCAAATTGGCGATTGTAACCTGTAAATCTGCGGAGATTACACAAAATGTCTGTGCACTTAGAAGACACTCTGCCCATCACAATTTGTGCTGCCAGCAAATAAAAGTATCCAACGTCCATTTTTAGGATCTACTACACTTTAAATTTAAAATGTTGAGATAAATTCAAAATGTGGAGATTTGTGGCCATTCAGATTAAGGACTTCGTCTAAAGATTGATCATTACAAAGGGATTTGCTTATACACATTGGGAAACAATCATCAGATAAAAAAAAGAGCTAACAACTAAAAGGGAATTATATTTATTAGAAGAAATTTAATTTTTGCTGTACAACTCTCTTCAATTTCAATTAGCAACAAGATATAAATCTTCAAAGAAATTTCAAGGAAATTTCCTAGTCTACTTGTAGTTCCATACATACATAGTCTACGTTCCTTCAGATTTGTGCTTGGAAAGAGACTTCATACATGAATGAAATTATGGTGAAGTGTAATTGTATTAGTCTCTTTGATTGGCTCAGCAGATTCACAGATCTATGTGTCTCATGATGCAAAAGAGAATCATCTTGAATTCAATATTAATGGTCTTTGCAACCTTTTATTTGCTGGTCGTTTTTTGTTAGAGCTCCTTGTTTTATCTTCCACGAACCCGAGAGCCCACAGCATGTGTGTGTCCTGACCAAATAACCTCCTCCTTGGCCTTCAATGCAGATAAGCTTTAAGTTTATCAGACTGAGATTTTGAAGGCTGATCTTGAGACATCACCAAAAATCCTCAACATCTGATCTATGGACATGATGCTGAAGTGAGCAATTTTATTTTAATTGTGGCGATGCACCTTTGCTGTTCTTTATTACCCACCCGCACAGTTACCCTTCTAAATCAGAGCATGCTTTCACCTACAGTAATGAAAGCAAGGGGTATTTTAACTGCATTGAATTAGCTCAAATAGGCTGGTAGCTGCCTCAGTTTTGCAGAGTACCTGTTGGAGGATGTTCTTTATGGGAAACTCAGTTGAAATGATCTTTCTATGATAAGACGCTGGATAATTAATTTTCATACCATAAATAGGGGAACGAGGGGCAAAACGGGCCGCCTTACTTCGAAGGCTCGCTGCACGAAGGTGGTATATCATGCGAATGCCAAATAAAGTCTGATCCATGAAGAAGTACCAATGCCACTTGCTCAAGCACAGAAAAGTGCTTTTTTAATAGTTCCAATTCAAATTTTTCCCTATTTTCAAAAATGCAACTTTATCCCGTTTTGCCCCATGCTTGGGGCAAAATGGAATTTCATATGGGGCAAAATGGGAAGAAATAAAGTTGCAAAAGTTCTGTGATAAATCTGCTGTTTTGATTATAGCCTTACTAAAAAGCATGTTGACAAACAAAAAAAAATTACTTCATGTCATTGCAATTTGAGAATATTGCAGAATACTAAGAGTAAAAATAGCAATAAATTATGAAATCAACATCTCAATACAGGACACAATTATAGCTGGGAAGTGATGCTAGTAATTCTACATTCTATGTTATTATTCGACAAATTATTTAACCATAAACATTAGGTTACAAAAGAAACAAAATTAATTAAATTTGTGAAATGTTACATTTTTATGAATATTCACATTACTCTGATTTCTGAGTTTTCTTAATAATTTAACAATTTAAACTGGTATTGTATTTGACTATTTTTGAAAGGCAGTTACATTCGTTTCAGTTTCAACAATACAGGGTTTTACCACTAAGCCTAAATCCTCAAGGTATTGCTTTTTTGTGCTTCCCATTTTACCCCCGCAGGAGGACTCCATCTTGCCCCAACCATGCAGGGTAGATTAATAATGACCTACTTACACATGACTAAGTGCTAGACTCCTTTTTTAGCTCAATACGCAAGCTTAGTAGTCCTCTAAAAACACTGACTAGGAATTATTTGGCTGGGAACATCATTGGAGGTATTACACCACTTACAAAAATTATAATTTTTTTAAGAAAATCGATCAAAAACTTCAAATTAACATAGCTGCATACCTGTTACGTTTTCATCAACGAAACTCTCAGGAAAAGTTGGTCATGTATCCTATTTTATTTTCCAACAGAAAAATTAGAAGGTAGGTCAAAACGTTCCGAGAAAACTTAAAAAACCATTTTGCCCCGCCGCTCCGTTTTGCCCCTCGTTCCCCTATGTAAACTAACTTATAATTTAGTTAACTCCAATGCACATTTTGCATCGGTGTACTAATTTACTTGGCAGCCCATTTTTCTTCGATAATCATCAATTACAAACAAGTGAGAACATCATTCAAAGTTTATGTGGACATTTTCTCAGGTCCTCGGGGTATTATAATTAACCTGGTTTAGTTGGACATTGCTCATGGATGCTAACCTGCTAAGTTATGAGAAAATTTGTCAATAGTCATGTGGCCTGGATGTACTCACTTACTGGGAATACTATGTATTACTAGAGGTCGTATAGATCATCAAGAATCTCACTCTGAAGATTTTTTTCACCAAGGTATTCTTTGAGCATTATTTTGGGTTGATGAATTACCTGGATCTCAAGTGTCGGAGGTCCGAAAGATCTACTTCCCTTTGACTTTGGTGTTTATCTTTTCGAAATTTATGTTCCTCCTCATTTGTTATCCTCTCTCAGGCCCGTAGCCAGGGGGGTGTGTAGGGTGTGTACACACCCCCCCACAGCCCAACCTCCCCCTTGAATCCACAATGATCTTACGCGTTTTTGGCGAGAATCCGCGAATGTCAGTTCACGCAGTTGCAATATGCTTTCTGATTGGATTTATTTCCAAACAAAAATAAATGTATGCATTGCTCAAGAAACACAGTGCTCAACCATTTGAGGGACCAATCAGAATTTCTTTAAATAGGCCCAGATTGTAGTATTTTTAAAAGAGGGGTTATAAGAATATCCTCTTCGATTTCAATAGGTTTTTTGTATTTTTTGCCAAGAAAAGAATTACACAATGTGACTCATCCATATATGGGAGGCGTTTTTGTGTGGATGGGCACTGGGCATTGTGGGCAATGAGGCTGAAGAAACTTTACATCTGAAATTGGAGTAGGCAGTGGTATTAAGAAGAAACACCATCCCCCTCCCTATGGGATAACGCTAAGATAAGAAGATTTAATTAGAGGCAGTGAGGGGGAAAGGCAGGGAAATTGGGGGAAATGAGTAGCCTGAGGTTATGTGGGGGAAACGGGAGCAAGAGTGGGGAATGGGGAAGAGGGAGGTAAATCGAGGGAAGCGGGGGCAAGAGGGGGGAAGTGGGGGCAAGAGGGGGAAGCGGGGGCAAGAGGGGGGAAGCGGGGGCAAGAGGGGGAAGAGGGGGTAGAAGGGGGAAGAGTGGGAAAAATGGGGGCAAAATGGGGGATAACTGATATTGCGGGAATAAGAGAAGGGAGCAGGGGGTGTATCCTATCATGTGGCCTCCCCTCACAAAGAAGCCCTGAATGGTCTTGAGGGACAGAGCATGTACCAGCATGCAAAGTTGTATTGCTGTTAAACATAAGGTCCATGTGGCTCTACTCTAAATTATGAAATTTCCAAATAAAATTATGGCCAGGGGGTGTGAAGGGTGTGTTTGCACTGCCCGATATATACCAGAACTTCCGGCAATTTCTAAAAAGGGAAAGTGAAGAAAAGGGGAAACAAAACTCCAAAAACAAAAGAAAGTGTTGATCAGGCCCTTAAATAGGAATATTTTAGGGGGGGGGGAACAATGATTCTCTCATCCCTGTGTGCCTCCTCCGTCTTCAGTCACTTTCCTCTCAAGACATCCCTCGCTGCCTCCTCCCTTGCTTATGGCTCCTTCCACTCTTCCTTCCTCTCTCTTTCTGGGGTTTCTCCTTTTCCATGCATCTCTTCCCTAGCCATTGCCTCCTCCATGTTATCCTCCTATCTCTCCAGTTACTCTAATTCTAGCTATCTCTGACACTCCCCTCCCTGCATTATCCTTTTCTGTATCCACCCAGTTCCAGTCTCCTCCCCAATAGCTCTTTCTTGCTCCTTAGCTCTTGCTTCCTGTGTCTCAGCACCCCTCCTCCATCTCTTGGGCCTCTCTAATTACTCTCTCGCTGCCGCCTCCTAATGCAGCCACATCTAGTCTTCCTATCTGTCTCCTCCTTGTCCTTTCTTCTTCCTTTCTCTCATCCACAACAATTCTTCTCTCCTCCCTGTCTGCGCTCTCCCTGACATATATGCCTTCTCCATCTATTACTCCGTTCTATCTGTATGCCTTTCTGCCTACTCCGTAGTTCTTGGGGCTCCTAATAAATTAGTAATAATAGCTTCCCCACTGGTTTCTCCCTAGCTTATGTCTCCTCACTCTTTACCCACAGCATCTCTCTGCTTTCCACCTCCTCAGTTACATTTCTGCATTTCTATATTCAGAAGCAATGCTAAGACTAACTCCTCCCTCTTTTTGGCTTCCTCCTGTTAGCTCAAACCTTCTCCGGCTTATTCATCTTCCTCCTTCCCTAGTAATCTATATCTCTCTGACTTGCACCCCTCTACATTCTCTATTACTACATTTCTGGAGTCAGAAGCAATGTTGGACTACTTCTTCTGTATACAAGCTCTTGTGGCTGCCTTGCCGCCTCCTGATAGTTTTAGCCTTCTTAAGTATCAATCCTCCCCCTCTTTAGTCCTCTATCTGTCTGACTCATACTCTCCCTTTCTTCATCCGCTTAGCAATAGCTACTCCCTTTTCCCCAGCTCGTCACCTCCATTCTTGCACCTCCCTTAGCTTGGTGACACTGCTTTTCTACCCCTACCCCAATTGTTTTTTGTCCCCTTCATCTCCACCTCCTCCCCAGGTCTTGCCCTCTCCATCCCTGCCACTAAACTCTCTTCCTCTACCCGCTCTGCATTCTCCTTCTCTACCTCTCGCCTTATAACTGATGCATGCATCCTGCCCTGCCTCTTCAGTATGCCCTGCCTCTTCAGTATGGCTTAGCATCCTTCTGTAGAATCTCCTGTCTCCTTCCTCTCCTGTGTTTTTCCTCCAATGACCCCCTCTTACAGGACCCTCACTGCCCCCACCATAGCATTAGTCAATGCCTCTCCAATTTACCTGCAAATAACCCTGTATGTCTATGTGTTTTCGCAAATTCAGTGCACATACTAAATTAAATTCTCCAGGAGTAGTTCATGGTGTTAAAATCATAATTTGACTTTTTTTAAAGAGTCAAAATGGATGATTTTCTCAAATCGCAGAGAATTTTCATTACAATATATATTAAAAACCCAGTGATTTGAAAAATTATTTGCTCAAAACACTTGGTTTTTAATATATTATTGTATATTGAAGTTTTTTGGGAATTTTTCCATCAAATTTAACTCTCTAGAATGCTCAGAATGTGTCTCAGAGTGTCTAAAATCCGTTGGCTTCTGGGGGCCTTGAGCGGCCCCCAGACCCCCCGCCGCAAACTTTCGGCCCTACGGGCCTCACTTCCCCCCCTTCATTGCTTTCCACACACCCCCCCATAAAAAATCCTGGCTACGGGCCTGTAGACTCTAACCCTCTCCAACACACTCCACAGGTATTTGTTTAATTTTGTTTTCTTTATCAGAAAAAAGATTTTCGCAGCAGCAGTATATGGCATTAACCAATGAAGCAAGAAAAAAGAGCTACCAAAGATTGTCTAGTGTTTTACATTTTATGGAGAAGGCAGAAGCCCTATCATATTCTTATCACACCATATGGGGAAGAGGATGTTTAGGTCTACACAATGTCATATGTCAAAATTTAGAAGTGTGTTCACAAACAATGTTTAAAAAAGAAAAACGTTTTGATGGCACCAAATTACCAACCTTCACTTTCCTCTCAATCCCAAAATAGGAATGTTGGTAAAATTTGAAGTTAAGGTTCCTGACTGTAGGGAGGGCAAGATGGCAACTTTACATGTGTCGAAGAATGGTTTGAACATAAATGCAGAGTACGCAGGATAAAGTTTGCAAAAGATGTTGGATAGACATTGCTGAATGAATGAATAATTATTTTCAATTTTCAGTGCGAAATTTATTTAGCTTACATCGTCATCTTGATGATTCATCTGGGCAGAAAGCTGATAACTCTCAAACATTTTTTATAGCCACCAGAAATTTTCTCAAACCATCCCACTGCAACCTCGACTTTTCATCAAATACACAAAACCCTGTTTGAAATTCAAAGTTAGCACCAAACAGATATTCATGAATCAGAATCAGAATAACTTTATTTGGTCTTGAATTAAATTCTATAGAAATAATTACATTGTAAATGCAACAATTATTTAAGACCAGGACTCACTCTAGGACAAGTCTTTGTCGTTATCGAGTCATGTATGCAGATGACAAATCCTTAAACAGCCATTAGACACCACCAAGATACTTATACCATTTGAAAAGCTGGCATCTAACTGACAATTTTGCATGTTAGTGCCCAGCTAGGGATTAACTCTGTTTACAACAGTCAACAAAATGCAAGTGTCATCAATCAATGTTGACAATGTTGAAATCAAAACTGCTGATCATGTCAGAAATCTTGGAGTGCTATTCGACAAAAATATGACAATGGAAAGACAAATCAACAAGATGTGCCGTAATGCTTTCTTCAATTTGAGAAACATTTCAAAACTTCGAAAGAATCTAGACAAAGAAACGGTTAAAACAGCTGTGAATGCTCTTGTCACCCCTCACCTTGACTACGGAAATGGACTCTTGTATGGCACAACCAGCTGTTTGATGAATAAGCTTCAAGTTGCCCAAAACTCAGCTGTTCGATTGATTGAGAGATTGAAAAGACATGACAATGTAAGTCTTAGTAAAAAGCAACTACATTGGCTACCGATTCCAGCAAGAATCCAGTTCAAACTGTTGATGATCACATGGAAAGCAATGAATTCCCAAGCTCCTTTGTACATTCAAGAACTTATTCAAGCCAAACCCCAGCAAGACCACAATCTGAGAAGCAACCATAGACACCTGTTAGCAGAGCCTATCCCATGCAACAAAAATAAGTTTGAGGACAGAGCTTTCTCATATGCAGCCCCAAAACTCTGGAATAGTTTGCCAGAAAAATTGAGAACAATTAACACTTTGGAAAGTTTCAAGAATAGCCTTAAAACTCACTTGGTTAAACAATTCTACCCATGAGCTCATCTGAGCAGCGCTAATGAGCAGTTTACTGGAATTAGCGCTATATTTAGTTATTATCATTATTATTATTATTATTATTATTATTAACAATCAGATTATTGTTTATTTTGTAAAAATAATTAGCTAAAATGTATAATCTTAGACGCATATGATGTCTAAGTCTCTGGTTGGGATCTAAATGACAAAAATGCATCTCAGAACCCGACAAAGAGGTGTCTAACTAATAATGAAAGACATAGCCTACTTAGTCTCAACAAAGCAATGAACGGGGCTGATTTATGGACAAAAAAATAGAAATTCACCAAAAGAAACACCATCAATTTGCTTTGCATGGGCATTCAATGACAAGGGATCATAATATTAAATTTGAGAGGTCTTTTTCTTGTTCTTGCCATGTTACTGAGTTCAACAGGTTACACTTAGCACCTGTTCCATTACTGAGGCTAAATAGAAAATAGCAAAGGTAGATTACTGCCCAACACCCACATTTATCACAAATGCTTCTGCTCCTCCAGTGGTCAGCTAACTGTGCTGAGCCTGCCCATTCTGGCGAATACAATTGGTCTGTGGATTGTTGCTGACAAGGCCATTTGTTAACTTAACATTGTTAGGCCAAGAGCATCTTCTTTGTGGTTATATATTTGTTAGTGCTGCTGCAACTGGAGCCAACACCAATTCTTTAATTTGCAATTCTCAACATGTGTGGTACTTGGGGAATAATGTCATTGATTCCCCGATTACTTAAAGATCTATTGAAACGCAGGCTATTACTATTCGTTCAATTTGGCTTCTTTGTAAGATACCAGTTTCTTGGGATAAGATTACCTTTGTACATAGGGTCTGTAGATTCTATACCAAGAACAGCCTTTTCCCCTCTTAAGAATTCTTCCTTCACCAAGATGTTGCCGTCCTGATGAGTATAGGAAGTGGGTTGAAATTTCATAAATAACAATAGAAAAACTGACTGGGCTTCATCATATTTTAAGTATTACATAACATATAAAAATAGCATAACATCAAAAAAATCAGCCTCCCACATAAAGACGATGAAATTAAATATGTGGGAGTGTCCATTGTCCTAACGCTTTTAATGATATTAATTTCGATGTGACAGCATTGAATTTCTTAAAGAAAAACATGTTATTGAAAAATTAATCTCTTCTGAAGATAAATAGATGACCTCTGTTCCCTTCTTGTTGGTTAACAGGTGCCTTACTTTCTTTTCAGGTGAGTGATATTAGGTGAAACAAGAATGTCAACTGAGTGATAATAGGGGAAACAATATGTTGGATCAGTTAAACTGCTCCCAATGTGGTCTATGTGCATGGTGGGTACAGTCATTCTCTTTTAATATTGTTACACCATATCAGGCCTGTAGCCAGGAATTTTTGTGGGGGGGTGCTTTTAGAGGAAAAGTGGACTCTGCTTCGCGAGCACCGAAGGTGCGAAGCCAAGCAAGGGGGGTCTGGGGGCATGCCCCCCCAGGAAAATTTTGGAGAAAGTCATGACAATGGTGCATTCTGAGCCTTTCTGATCGTGGTAAGGTTGATCAATTTTATCCTTGGACCAAACTCCATTTGCACTAATTCACACAAGAAATCCCCCAATGGGATTTATTATTTTCAAGTCACAAAATGAGGTCTACTGTTATGCATGGATTCAGAAATAAAATATGCAGAATTATCATAATATATCCTAACATTATGAAGGTCGTTGCTATAATAAGTAATTGGGAGGGAGGCACAATGAGGCATTGGGTCTTGGTACACCCCAAAATAGCAGGCCAACGGCACCCAGATGACTGGAAAAGCATAGGCGTACGGCGCGCACAATTTTTGGGAGGGCGAGCGACATTTGCCCGAATTTCAAGATGTAGATTTTATACCATTTCAAATTAAATTGCCTGAAAATCATTAATTTTCAGTAGTGTTTACTAAATCATCTGCCCAAATCTTTTAGCCTTTTTGCCCGAATCTTACTGTTTCCCAAACTTTTGGGGGGGGCGATCGCCCCCCCTGCCCCACCCTCCGATACGCCTATGTGGAAAAGAATTTTGAATTCTGAACTATGTGGAGTACTAACACCATAAAATGCAAGGCATGATCCGGGACCAACATACACTCTAAAAATTTTCAGACAAAATTGGTTTTTTAGATTCAAAATGGTTTTTTGAAGAACCAAATATCAATGCAAAAAACCAACATGGATTTTTTTTTTTAATTTGTCCCGACATTTTTTAGAGTGTATAGCATGTTCTGTCTCTATACCTCATTCTTGCCAGCTCCTTCCTCCCCCTGATAGCTCCTTCTGTTCTACCTCCCTATCCCTACAGCCAGCTTATCTTATTTCACTCTTCATTCTCCCTCTCTTAATTGTCTCCTCCCTTGATTCTGCCTCCTCTAGGTGCCATGTCACTTCTTCCCTCTCTGCACTAGCGTATTAGCATTTTCTGCCATGCTCCAGCTCTTGTATCCCTCCGACAATGTATAGTTCTTTGCTCCTTGGATTGCTCTAACCTCCTAAATCTCTTCTGCCTTATCTGCCTCTTTCAACTGTACTATGCTTCCTCCATCTCTGCCTCCTCCCTCGCTGCTTTCTCCCATTCTCTGACTACTCCCCCAGCTCAAGTCTCCTTTCTACAGTGTAGCTATTGCCTTCTTGGGTTGCGCTTGTATTCTCACTCCTCTCTCCTCTCACTGCCTCTTCACTTTGTGGTTTCTCCCTCTCTGCCTCCTACTTCTCTGCTTAGTCCCTCTTTGCCTCCTCCTTCTCTGCCTAGTCCCTCTCTGCCTCCTACCTCTCTGATTAGTCCCTCTCTGCCTCCTACCTCTCTGCTTAGTCCATCTAGGTCTCCTCCCTCTCTGTTATCTCCAATTCTGACTCCTCCCTAGTTCTTTTTGCTTTTTTACAGGGTAGCTCTTTTCTTTTTGGATTGCTCTTGTCTCCTCCCTGTCCTATGCTTTCTCCCGCTCCGCTTTCTCCCTCTGCTCCTTCCTCTCTGTTATCACCCATTCTGACTCCTCCCCAGTTCTTAATTGTCCCCTTCCTACAGTGTGGTTCTTGGCTTCTTGGGTTGCTCTTGCCCCCCCCCCCCTGCGGTCTTTCTGCCTCTTTTCTCTGTGTTTTCTCCCTCTCTGCCTCATCCGTCCCTGCTTTCTCCCATTCTGACAGCTCTTGTCTCCTTCCTAAAGCATGTACAATGTAACTCTTTCCTCCTTTGGTAGCTCTTGCCTCCCCTCTCTGAGTTTAAGTCCAATATAAGTGCCGGATAGTTCCAGAATGCAACAAGCACTTCCTTTGGTCAGTGATTTACAGCCTGTCACTTTCATACCGAAAAAGAGTGTACTGTTGCACTATGAAAATGGCACTTCGTGTGTCATCATACTGATGATTTGTCATGATCATGCCCAATACTTTCAATGTTAATTTGATTAAAGGAGACTTATCCCGCTTGTTGGTTACAGCAAACGAAAGGATTATGCATCTGATTTTCAATCCAAAATCAGTTATGAGTCAAATGGCCTTCTCTTGATCATGACTAATCAAACTGCTTCTATGTTTCCCATGTTGAAAGTACAGAAGATGACACTTCATCAGCTATCATGAGTCCCGAAGTGCATTTTTCACGGTGAATTGGTCCTCATTGTTTCTTTATCAAAGTGACAGGCTGTAATCCCAACAGCCATTTCAGCCAACAGACAGGCGTTTGGGAGCGGCACAAAGCCTCCTAACATGTGACATTGTGACAATTTTAAAGACACTATAGAACTGCATATCTTTACATTGGACTTGAATTCCTCTATGCTTTCACTCTCTGCCTCTTCTCTCTTGTTCACCCTCCTCTCTACCTTCTCCTTCTCTACCTTCTCCCTCTCTACCAGTAGTCCCAATACTGGATCACTGGTCCAGTATCAGGAAACAGGTGGTCCAATATAAATTCCATGCGCCTTAAATTGGACCATTTGTCAAAACTTTATTTTTGCATTTTATGCAAAATATAGCAAATGTTTGTTTTTTTTACCTCAATCTGGCCTCACACTGAGACCATGGCCTGCCCCATGTAGGGCCTACGTGATGTGTCAAATAATTCATCTCTCAGGTATTAACCTGGGAGAAATAGGGCCTTGAAGTAGGTGGTCCAACATATGTACACTTCCCCAGGTCCCCTGTATAGCCCTACACATCTCTTGTAAGATATTCATCTGCAGATCTATTGAAAGTAATCAAAGCAAAAAATGGGCATGCTTATCAATTGTAATTTAGTTAAACACATTACCCTGTATGGACCAAAATGGATAAATTGCAATTAGGAGTGGGGGAATTCATCCATAGGTGTGAATTGCAATTCAGAAAGGCTGTGAAGTCTATGACCAACTGGGCAAATCAAACACACTGAATTGCAATTTGAACTACTTGACATTAAGTCAGGTATATCCTCATGATTCTAGGACCATTTTGGACCTAAATGGTGGACCTTTTGGGACCATTTTCGGCCGTGGGGGGGTGCGATCGCACCCGTCGCACCCCCCCTGGCTACGGGCCTGTCATATGAGCCAGTTTCTAGTGCATCCATATTTTTAATTGATTCGCCAGATAACAGCTTTGCCATACTCATATTCTAAACCACTCTCTAAAGATTTCTGGTCTGACGTTTTATCAAACCTGTGTGCCCATATCCTGAAAGGTCTGCTTCAGCGATTTTAGTGTTTTGTCTTTATATATTCCATTTTTGATGCCCTCTGCCATACAGACTCAATTTCTAATACGGGAGTCACCATATTGTTTTGAGAGATCTTTCATGAAACTCTAGAATGTTTTCAAGATTAAAAGAAGCTACACATAATTCCGTGTACTCTGTTTTTTGTACAGTCTCTATTCAAAGAACATGTGCTAATTACCATTTGCAAGGCTGTCTTCGACTGCATGCAAAAAGACTCATAATTGAATCTGTGTCACATCTTCGCATGAGAATTAACTGCATTGAATATCATGTCATGTGATCTACAGATTAAATCCGGAGTACAGAGACCTTTCATTAACATGAACAAAAAAATTAACCTATTTCCCTTAAATGAATACGGCTGCACATTGATGACAAGTGATTTACCAGAGAAGTCATGATCAATCACCCTGCATATATAAGACTATTTCAAAATTCCAGAAATTGCTAACCTCCAGCTCAAGGATTCTCTGTGACTGCATTCTAAAGACATTCAACATTTAAATTCAGATAGTGTGTGAAATAAATCTATAATTACTATATTCATGAAAAGATCACTAAAAGTCACAAGTCTCATTGCAGCTGACCTTTCTGGATATAGACACATATAGGATAAATGGCATGAGGCATCTTCAGTAGGTACTCTTTGAGTAGTGATACATTTTGCATTTTATACTCAACCTAAAGTTTGCAAATGCAGTCCCTTCTACTCACTGCCTTTCTATGAGAACAATTTCAATCAACCACCCAAGTTTTTGTAATCACCCAGATCATGATCCCCAGAAGCCATTTTCTGGTCATTTGAGATATTATCTTGGGACATCGGTGGTCATTTGTGAGTCCAACACTCCATGAGATGCTTGCTGATGGGCAATAGTAGCTTTTCAATCTGCGAGATAACACCAAATGCCTCAGCTGTTTTATCTGAGAATTTTAGAATGAGAAACCCCAGAGTGAGGTTTGCATTAATATCAAAATAAGACTTTTCCAGACTGCTCCTGTTGCCAGGTTGACAAGTAACAATAATTTGACACATCTTTACAATGGGAGCATATAGAATCAGTGAAAATGTGATAACAGTGACTTGAAATTATGTTTAAATTGAAATACATTTTCTAAAGCACAATCATCAAATAGAATATATTTTTACATTAAATTTTAGAAACTCATTCAAATTTTCTTATTGACGGACTTCCTTGTTTTCGATGCTTTCTCATACACAATCTTGAGTTGATGAGTGTCAAGACCGAACTTCATGAAGAGACTCCTACATGTTCTTGGGACTGCCCACATCAGAGACATGCATATAATTTCCTGGTCATTTGATGTCTCTGAGTGGTTCTCAGCATGGGGTCCAACGGTAATTGTAGGCTTCCAAAGATTGAGATTTGCCTTACCTGATGTAGTCTCAACCACTATCAATAGAATCTGGTATATCTAAACAAATTTTGGGAAATTCAGTTTCACTATTATGAAAGATAATTTCCTCTAAAAAATAATCAAGAACAAGAAATTCTTTTAAAAAAAATAATTGTAGGGACCTAGTATGAAATATGAGGTTCTTCGAACACATATCTGTAATATTCTATTGATTTCTTATGTATGTGCTGTTACATCTATACCTCCAATGTACCGAACTACTGTGATTTAACAAACCTACCTACAATGTTACCTCATAATTAAGCATGCCTCAATACAAGTGTTGGAAACGCACATACCAAACCAGGCCATGAGCCTTTTTATATTTACATTATCTATTATGAACATAACATTTCTATTTCTCTAACAATTAATTCTGAATTACATATTTGGATTATTACCCTTTCCATGTGCTTATGAACATCAGAGCAGTTGTGAGAAGTTGAATATTTGAATATTTTGACACTTACCCTTTAAAAACTCCGTTAGAACGTGTCCACAACTCAATAAGAACGCGTACCCTCAAGTAGAACACCACTGCAGTTCACATAAATTGATGACAAATAGCACTTGGCAGGTTATTTTTGTCCCAACAGTAACGGACCTTCCATGTCAATTATTTCCTAATTTGGAGTGTGCAACACAGATCTGAGATGGTCCCTACAAAAAAGAGCTACAGAGGGAACAATGTCAGTTGGATCATCACTTTGAGAGGCTATGAGAGCTACCTGAGATCATGATGAATCCTCAACTTGGCGGCACCAAGTATTCAAAAACTGATAATGAATGCTTTGAAGAAAGTGTCCCATTGATAGTTATACACCAATGCAATCTCATGCAGGACTGATAATAATTCCAAACCCCAAAAGTAAAACATAGACTTTTGTTGCCTTGCACTTTCAACCATCTGCCTTCGTCTTTGAGGTCTTGTGAACTGACATGAAGCAATGGAGTGCCTGAAGCTTTGTCAACACATTTAAAGCTGAGATGGTAGAACTAGGAAACATCTTTTGTCTAGAGTTTCCAATGAGAGCGAGAGTTCTCGAGAAGTCTCGAGATCAGCAATGACTCAGCATTTTCTCGTCTCGCCGAGCGAGTCTCGAGAATTGAAATGTCGATCATTGTTTAACATGGTGTTCATGTGTTTAATGTTTATAACAGTAACAAACCATTGGGATGTTGTTTTGTTTTGCTTGATATTATTGTTATTGTGTAATTGCTCCATTGTTCAATTTAAATAACTGTTGATGATAATCCCCATTGTATACCCGATAAATGATGAAGTTGAACATGTACAAATGTTTTAAAATTGTATAATATCTGGATGTTTAGCTGTGATTTATAGGAAACAAAAGACACAGATTAACATTAAAACTATAAAGGATATCATAAAAGCCAAAAAATGTGATCCATTGCAAGATTAAATCTCTCTTGTTTTATCAGTGCCAATGGCAGGACAGTGTCCTAGATTTCTCGAGAAATTCTCGATTCTCGTGCACTAGACCATGTCATTCTCGAGAGGTGTCGATTCGAGACTCATTGGAAACACTAATTTTGTCAAGCACATCCTGTGAATTTGTGTTATCTGATACAGATGCTCAACATTAGATAATGACAGAAATATCACTCTTCCCAGAAGTATATATAGAGAGTCATGACAACTTTCAAATGCAAGTGCTGTCTGCTGCCTGCCATAAATCCGTGCCCTTATGAGTAATTTGGACAAACATAGCATCCCATTACTTCCAAATGAGAATTTCCTATTTCCATATTTTGAACACTCATGCAGAAAAAGAAAGGGAGACAAAAAAGTGGCTAGTCATTTCGGTATTCATGTGTCTATTTCAGTTAGTGTCACAGTTTCGCTTAAATATATCTATTTTTAGTTTTAAGAGGAGATAGACGAGTGCATCGAGGAATAATTGTCATCGCCAAAGTTGATTATAACAAAAGACTTAGATCAGTATAATTCTTTAAAATGTATTATTTTAGGTGAATATAACTATTAAACACTGACTTTTGATGGTATGCAAAAAAACATTGTGTCCTTATAAAGCTCTTTGATATGCATAGTAGCAAAAAGTTACTAAATAGAATTCATTGAAAGCTTCTGAAAAGAACTGTCCTACATTTTGTTTAATAACGAAAGTAGTATGGTAAGAATGGAGTTCACTCATTTCCTGGGTATTCAATATATGGGAATGGCATTGTTGTGTCTGGTGGCACAGTGCAGGGCTAAAGGTTCAAGTTCCATGACAGCATGCAAGGTAAGAAGGCTACTGCACAGAGTGTAATGCAACTACAGTGGCTAGTTGACAACTTGAAAGCCAAGAGGGAGATGGCAAAGGAGAATAATAAAAGCAGAATGAAATACTCAGAGGATTTCAGTGAGAAACATGACCACAAAATAAAGAGGTGGACACTCAAAAGGTTAGGAGAAAGAAGAGTTTGTTTGAATCACATGAAAATTAATTAACAAATCTGATAGTGAGTGAGTGATTTTGTGTTTTACGCCCATCAGAACAAATCTGATAAGTTCATAACATATTACTAAGGTTTGTCAGAGGACAGGTTTATATTTATCAATAAGATAAGATAAGATAAGATATACTTTATTACCAATAATTGGAACTTGTTTTGCATAACTCATACAATTGATAGGGCATTTATACAAGACCCATTCATACATTCATTCAATCATAGACATTCATATCACAAATAATCAGTCATTTATATCACAGATAGGTTTTAGTGCTTTAGTCAATTAAGATTCAATACAGTCACAAAATGATCGAAAAATGCTGATGCCATCTCCATATACATGTAGATCTGATGCAAGATAGGTTTCCAGTTTTTCAAGTGGACCAACATTATTTTGAAGCAACAACAAACTTCAGAGACCATTTGCAATCTGATGCACTCAGGATGTAAAGATATCCAGATTCACAAGTTATGACCCATAAAGTCACCTCTCCTTGTTGAAAACTGTATCGCTGATACTTGGCTTATTCAGCAACAACTTGGAATATGTAACACATCATAGTTGATAACTTGTGTGGACCAAATTAATACAGTTGAAATAATTACATTCATTCTCTGGCCGTGTGACACTCAGCCTCTGTGAGATTAGTTTTCTAATTAATGACAAAACCGGAACCAATGGCACAGCAAATCCACTGAACCCATAATTTTAAATTGTTAGTAAACAAGTCTGCCTTGCGCCAGCTTACATCTACTCTGTAAAGATTTCTTTCTAAACATTTTGTCAAACTCTTTGGGGACTAAAAAGTGGACTTCACATTGACCCTTGTGTTTATCTTTTAAAATCTATGCCAAGCTTCCACTCTTTGCACTCTGGACTATCTTCAAGGGTGCCGGAACAGGGGGGGCAGCGGGGGCAATTGCCCATGCTGCCCTTGGCCAGGAGGGGCAAGGGGGGCAAGGTTGCCCTTTTCATCTCCAAGAAAAAACATTATTAGGCCTTAATTTACAGTGAATTCAGGCAAAAATCTATAAGTATATATTCCAAATTATCATTGCCACTCAGTAAATTTTTGTCTTGCGAATTAGATCTGCCCTTTCTCGACCGACCGCCCCTTCCGCCCGCGTTTCCTTCCGGCGCCCTTGACTATCTTTCTCCCATCTTTCTTCTGTTTAGAAAAACTCCAGAGATGATTTTGAGCAAATAACAAGATCAATTTCCATATAGTCTTACTCTATGGCTTATTGGTTGTGTCTGGATAGAAAAGAATAAAAAAGAATAAAGCTGTTACTGTCAGTTAATCTGCGGCTGCAAATGCATATTAACTAATAAATTGCTCACTGATTATTATGATTTATTTGAACTTCAATTGACCTATTTCTCTCGACCACTGAGAATCTTCCTTCCACGTGGCCATCATAATCTGTTATTGCACAATGAAGTTTAAATGTAAAGTACAAATACTCAGCATTTCTACACTCACCATTTTATCTCACCACACTTCTCTTAATCACAGCATAAATCTGTCGAACAAGAAGTTTTAAAAGCTGTTGCAATCTCTAACATCATTGCTCTTTTTCTGCATTTGAGACATCATCAGTGGAAATCTGTGGTCATCAGTGAACGGACCGCACCCAGTGATGACTGCAAATGGGTGATTGTTACCTGTAAATATGCGGAGATTACACAAAATGTCTGTGCACTCTAGAGACAATCTACGTATCGCAATTCGTGCTGCAAGCAAATAAAAGTGTCAAACATCCATTTGTTGGATGTTCGATACTTTAAATTAAAAACATGGAGATTAATTCATAACATGGAGATTTTTGTCCATTCAGATTACTATTATAATTCTCATTTGAGACTGGAAGGTAATGGACCCTTTTTCTTACAAATGGATTTGCTCATGGAATTTAAAAATTATCTGATAAAAAAAGAGGTTTTATTTATCATAAGAAAATCGATTTTGCAGCACAATTTCAGTAAACAGTACAATATAAATCTCCCTGGAAATTTGAAGGAAATGTCCTAATCTACACGTTTACATTTTCACATATACATGTATATTATGTAAGATTTATGCATAGAGGTAGATCTCATACATGAGTACAATTATGGTGAAGTAGAATTCCATTAGTCTCTTGAATTGGATCTGAAGATTCAAAGATGTGATTCATGATGCAAAAAGAGAAGCATCTTCGAGATAATATTAATGGTCGGGGCAGCCTTATATTTGCTGATCGTTTTTTGTTAGAGATGTTTGTTTTATCTTTCACGAACCATGCAAGAGCACACAACGTGTGTGTCGTGAAAAGATAATCTTCTCCTTGGCCTATAATGTAGATAAGCTTATCAGGCTGAGATTTTACAGGCTGATCGTGAAATATTACCAATTAACCTCAGCGTCCATCGACATCATGTTGAAAAGAGCAATTTGATGTCCTTTTAAAAGTGATAAACCAAGTCCTATTATAAGGTATTTCACCTGTCTTTCTGCTTTTTTTTTTACTGAAACAAATTTGATCCTCCATTTGTGTTCTTTAGAAAAAAAAAACTACCAATTGTTAAAGATTGAGATAAAACTATAGGATTTCGATAAATTTTTCTTTGTCGCATGGAAATACTCTCGACACCCCTCACATGGGCTTGCCTACAAGAAAACCAGACATCCATGAATGGGTCTTTAAGTAGCTGTAAAACTGTCTTTCAGCTTAGAGTAAAATGAAATTTGGGGGCAAATTTATTGACAATTCAATAGTGATTGATCATGTATTGAAAAAAAACGAAACCAATTTGCATAAGAATGGTGTTCCATGACAAAAAATGGAAGTAAGGGGATAGCTGCATTGTCATTTACTGGCCTTCTCTTGTTCTTCTTGCCATGTTAAGGTCCAACAGTTTGGCATAGTACTACATTACTAAAGCTAATCAGAAAATAGAAAAAGATGGATTGCTGTCCAACAACACATTTCTCACCAAAGGTTTTGCTCCTCAGGTGGTCAGCTAACAGTGCTGAGCTTGCCCAATCTTACAAACGCAATTGGTCTGTGGATTGTTTCTGACAGCGCCATATGTTAACTTAACATTGTTAGGCAAGGAGCCTTTTCTTCGTGGTTATCGTTTTGTTAGTGCTGCTGCAACTGGAGCTTACACCAATTCTTTAATTTGCCATTCTCAACATGTGTGGTACTTGGAGAACACTGTCATTGATTCCCCAATTGCTTGGAGATCCATTGACATGCATGCTTCATGTTAACTATTCGTTCAATTTGGCTTCTTTTGTAAGATGCCAGTTTCTTAGGGATGAGATTATACCTTTGCACATGGGGTCTGTAGATTCTATACCAAGAACAGCCTTTTCCCCTCTTAAGAATTCTTCCTTTACCAAAATGTAGCTGTCCTGATGAGTGCTGGAATGGATGGAAATTTCATCAATAACGATAGAAGAGTTGACTGTGCTTTGTCATATCTTAAGTATTACACATCAAAATAACATGAAATCAAAAACATCAGCCTCCCACAAAAATACAATGAAATGCGGGAGTTTCTATTGTGCTGACACTTTTAATGATATTTGATGTTTTATGTGTCACCATTGAATTTCTTCAAGAAAAACAACGTTCTTGGAAAATTAATCTCTGCTGCAAAATGGGCCGTCTTTGACTGGGCTTCATCTATTTTTAAGTATTACATATAAAAATAACGTAACATCGAAAAAATTAGCTACCCATATAACTGCAATGAATTTAAATATGTGGGAGTTTCCATTGTCCTGACACCTTTAATGATGTTTTACGTGACTGCATTGAATTTCTTCTTGTTGGTTAACACATACTTTACTCTCTTTTCAGGTGAGTGATATTAGGTGAAACAAGAATGTCAAATGAGAGTGAAAATAGGTGAAACAATGTGTGAGATGAGTGAAACTTCTCCCAATGTGGTCAATGTGGTGAGTACAGTCATTCTTTTTTAATATCATTATACTCCGCGATACCTTGTTTTACTTCAATTACTTTATTCTGAACTAGATGTAGTCCATTGTCAGTTCCTCACAGACTCTATTTTAATGGCCTGATATCAGGAATGATAGCTTGGAATGTTGTTGCTGATAAGATCAAATGGCAATTTATCCTTTAGTCTAAATGCCTTCTTCTGCATCCACATCTTTAAGTATGTAATGTAATATGAGCCAGTTTCTTGTGCACTCTGTTTTTTCTGTTTGCTACAAAACAGATTTGGCATACTCATATTCAATGCCACTCTGTAAAGATTTCTGGTGTGACGCTTGATAAAACCTGTGTGTACCCATAGCCGGAAAGGTCCACTTCAGTGAATTTAACGTTTATCTTTATATATATGCCATTGTTGCCCTCTATTATCCACACTCTATTTCTTACATTTGTTTTGAGAGATTTTTTTATGAAACTCTAGAATGTTTTCAAGATTAAAAGAAGCAGCATATCATTCCATGTACTCTGTTAAAGGTAAAGGTACCTTTATTTATTATCGTTTTCATAGATATGTGTTTTTCTAGTTTGTACTTCGCTTTATCTCAAAACTGTGATGTGATGTCACAGATTTAGTTGCGTAACTTTGTATATTACGAGCACATGCACATTTCAAGAAACTGACAAATAGCATTGACACATGGATTATGTATGTTTAGCTTGTTTAGCCTTAGTAACTGGTTGATAGATGCTTTAAGAAATGTAACTGAAGCAAACAAATCTCAAAGGAGAGTTACACTGCCGGCCCTGTCTCTGTTCGGGACTGTCAAGTGGCAGCAGAATGCTGACAGTCCCTGGAAAATTGGGTCAACAATAATTTGATCTGTTTGGGACAGATCACCAGATCAGGTCGCACAACAGCTGTCCATATTACTACGCCAAACTACTTTCACAAAGCATGGTTGCTGGCTGATATCTCAGTCCACTGCTTTGAATGAAAATGTTTGGAAATCATGAGACAAAAAGAAAGTTTTGAAACTTTAGCATACACTTTGCCTGTGAAAGGGATGATTTTACTCATCAGAAGTTTGATGGTATTCAATCTACTTATGCCATTTAGTGCATGTTAAATTGTGGTCAGAAAAGGGTCCAAAAAGAATGCATTCTCACTTATTTACTTGTCCATACAAAGCCAATGTTTTTGCTTTGTGATATCAAAAATGCTCAATTGTATTTATTCTATTACTTTATGGAGATTTATTAACTAGGACAACAATATAATTCACAATTTCATAAAAGCTGTGTTACACTCAGCAAAATGTCTTGTCCATGCCACAAGTGGCCCCCTCTATACTGACAATGTATGTGAGCTATAATGTATACATCCTCCATGATAAAAAATAGTTCCAACTTATTTTAGTATTTATAAGCTGTCTGCTTAAAATTGAAGCCAACCAAAGTCAGATTAGACACTTGCAGAGTTTTTGGAAATAATCTAGACCATCACTGAATGATGGAACTGTCCTGGTTTCTTCCACACTGTCCTGGTGTCTTCCACTGATCCAAATTCTGTTGACCGCTCACAGGAGCTCGCGAATTTTGCACCCTAGGTGGCAGCAAAAAGCGGTCAACTTGTAGACAGCTGCCGGCCAAAAGTTTTGGAAATGATAAGCTGTTTTTTTTTGTTTTTTTTGTTTTTTTTTTTAGAATATATTTTACATGGGTAAACACACTCGGTAGAACCGTTTTTCAGGTGGCCCATAACAGGTAAAAACAGATAAAAACATGTATGTACAGATAATTGGTAAAAATTGAATAAATACATAGAAAAATAGCACATATCGTACATAAAAACATTTTAGCTAAAATACTTCTTTGTCTTGTATTTAAAAACATCAAGACTATCACAGTTTTTAAGTTCCTCTGGCAGACTATTCCATACAATGGAGGCCCTGTATATAAAAGATTTTCTACTTAACTGAGTTTGACATTCAGGTATAACTACATTTAATGTATTTGCTAATCGTGTGTTAATTTCATGAACATCACAAGCCATAATGACTGAATTTACCAAATGTGGTGGAGCATTTCCATGAATACAATTGTACATATGAATACTTAAGAAATAATTAATACGGTCTTGGACATTTTGCCATTTAAGCTGTTTGACTAGATTAATACCTCTAACATTTATAATATCAAAGCAACTGATTACAATTCTCGCTGCTCGATTTTGCAATCTCTGAATAATATTTACATTTGCATTGGTACAACCCCACACAGTGCAGGCATAATCAAATAACGGAAGAACGTATGTTTTGTATACAACCTCAAGTAAATTTCTAGGTAAAATAAGTCTTAATCGGCCAAGCCAGGCAAGTTTGCCAGTAATCTTTTTGACTATTTCATTTGTATGCTTATCAAATTTTAAATTTCCATCAACATGAACACCAAGATACTTTGTAACATCAACATTTTGGACAACATGATTATCAATTTTTAAACTTAAATTACTTTGAATATCTGAATTAACATTTGATCCAACTAACATTGAGACCGTTTTATTTGCATTAAGAGCTAGGCAATTAGCTGAAAACCATTTAGTTGCATTTTCAAGACCTTCATTTAACCCATCACTTATTTCTAAAACATTATTTCCCTTACAGTATATGATAGTATCGTCTGCATACATTGAGACTCGCCCATTAACAACAAAATTAGGGAGGTCATTCACAAATAACGTAAAAAGTAATGGACCCAGATTGGACCCCTGGGGGACCCCAATATTGACATTTAGAGCTTCTGACAATTTATTATTTTAGAAAACACTTTGACATCTGTCCGTAAGATAAGATTGAAACCATTTAGACTCATCATTTTTAATACCATATTTACATAATTTGGATATAAGAAGTTTATGATTAATAGTGTCAAAACACTTAGATATGTCAATAAATGTAACACCAGTCTTAAGATTATCGTCCATATTCTCTAACCATTCATCTATAGTTGTATGAAGACAGGTTGAAGTGGAGTGGAATTTTTTGTAAGCATACTGGTCTAATGAGATAAAATCATGTGAAACCAAATAAGTTAACAACTGACATTGAATTTCTTTCTCAAAAAGTTTAGCTAAGTGACCAATAACAGAAATGGGTCGATAATTAGAACAATTTTTAACATCTCCTGATCCTTTATAGATAGGCGTCACTTTTGAATATTTCCAATCTTTAGGTACAATAGCACACTGAATTGACCTGTTAAATAAATGAGTTAAGGAAGGAGCTATACAAGATGCTGCTAACTTCAGTAATTTACAATCAAAATTAAGGATATCCAATGAACTGCTGGATCCTAATTTATTAAGCAATTTAACAACAGATATTTCTTCAACAATACAAAATTTAAATTCATAAATACTAGCCTGACCTTGCCACATAACATCATCAGGTACAGGTAAGTGTTGTGTAGTTACATTACCAATATTGGAAAAGAATTCATTAAAATTACAGGCAGTATGAATATCATTAGAAACAGTAACATTTTTTTTCTTCTTTCCAGAAAGTTTTTTAAGTTCATTCCATAAATCTTTGGGCTGTGAAGCAGCTCCATATAAAGATTATCGTAATATGCCTTCTTATTCTGTTTTATCACTCTCTTTATGTTTCACAAAATGGTATCTGGTTGTTCGGATTGTTACTTTATCATATCGAAAAAGACCTTAATAAAATAATATAAGGTGGATTATTAAAGGTAAATTTGTGAAAATAGCATTCAATTTCAAACGCTGCTCTCAAAATGGGGATACAAGTGTCAAAGTGAGTAAGCATTGGCCATTGCCTTTTCATTGATTTGCCAGGCCACTTGTTTGGGCCAATTAGTTTTTTGAAAGCAATAAAGGAAAATGAATGTCATTCATGTACACTGTTGAAACTACTCATGCAATCCCTCTTCAAATTCTGAGATATTTTTTATTATCAGATAAGAAGCCATGCATCCACAGGCAAATTTCTGTAACACTGATCCGATGGCAAGCAAAATTCTGTTTCCAAACTTTTGACCTGCAGTGTACAATGACTAACAACAAATTTATGTAACACAGTGATTTGAAAAAGTGAAGACGAGTGTCTTGTAATAAACAATAAAACAGGTTTTGTTTGGGAAACATTGAAACAGAGACTCTTCTGGCAAGATGTAACAAACGGCTAAGACAAAAATTGTTCGTTGTGGTTGTATACCAAAAAACATCATTGCTTGGCAGTTTTAATTTCCTTTGTCATAAACCGTGATGTCAAACTCTGAACTGATATGTCACAGATTGAAGATTAGACCAATTACATTCACAGATATCCTAATGATGTCACGGTTTAACTGCAAAACGAAGTTTTCAAAAAACACGTAGCTGCTTGTGACAATGTCTCTACTGCCATTGTGTCTAATAGCAAAAAGTGCTTTTCAAAAGACTTTGGATATTCCAAAAAGCACTATGAGGATATTTGAAAAGATCAAATATCCCCCAAGATGCTATTTTTATCGGATGATATTCCATCAGATGCTTTGCCTTACCATCTGAAGCTTTGGCTGACCATATGGTACTTTGGCTGAGCACTGCCAATTATTCTCTGGGTCCTATTGTGACGTTACCATGCTATGCAGTAGAGTTGCTGTTCTTTTTCAGGAAAAACGTGTGATGTTTGCAGCCCTGACACTCGCTTATGACTAGCAGGAAAATTATGAAACTTTGGGCATATGTCAGTCAATACCTGAATTTTCTCACCTGATTTTCAGAATTCATCTAAGATTTTTTTAGGAGTCAATAAGGCCATTTTTTTAAACATAAAAGATCGCGATTTTCACGTGCGTCATGCTGCTAACTTTTTTGCAAAACATACAATGTTCAAAAACCTGACACTCAAATACCATGAGCAGGAAAATGATGAAAGTTGAAAAATATTTCAGTAAATACCTGAATTTTATCACCTGATTTTCAGAATTTATCTACGATTTTTGTAGCAGTCATTAGGGCCATTTCTTTAAACATAAAAGATCGCGATTTTCATGTGCGTCATGCTGCTAACTTTTTTGCAAAACATGCAATGTTCAGAGACCTGACACTCAAATACTATGAACAGGAAAATTATGAAAGTTGGAAAATATTTCAGTAAATATCTGAAGTTTATCATCTGCTGTTCAGTATTTATCTACGATTTTTTTGAGCAGTCAATAAGGCCGTTTCTGAAAACATAAAAGATCGCGATTTTCATGTGTGTCATGCTACTACCTTTTTTGCATAACATACAATGTTCAGAGACCTGAAACTTAAATACTATGAAAAGGAAAATTATGAAAGTTGGGAAATATTTCAGTCAACACCTGAATTTCATCACCTGTTTTTCAGAATTTATCCACGATTTTTTTAACAGTCAATAAGACCGTTTTTTTAAACATAAAAGATCACGATTTTCATGTGCGTCATGCTGCTAACTTTTTTGCAAAACATACTTTAATGTTCAGAGACCTGAAACTCGAATACTATCAATAGGAAAATTATGAAAGTTGGGAAATATTTCAGTCAATATCTGAAATTTATCATCTGGTTTTCAGAAATTTTCTACAATTCATTTTGTGGCCAAAAACGTCTAATGTCGTTTGTATAAACACAAAAGATTGCAAATTTCAGATCCGAAACAGCTTATTTCTTGGTTGCAAAACCTGCCATGTTTAGAGCCATGGAACTCACAGACTATCAATAGGAAAATCATGGAAGCAAGGGAATACTTGAGTCAATACTTGAATTTGTCACCTGGCTTTCAGAATTTGTTTAAGAATTTTATAGCAGCCGAAAACTTCATTTGTTTAAACACAAAACATCTCGAATTTCAGATCCGAAAAAGGCTTATTTCTCTGTTGCAAAACATAGGCCTACCATGTTCAGAGCCGTGAAACTCAAAGACTGACAATAGGAAAATCATGAAAGCCAGGGAATACTTAGGAAATAATTTTTTGATGAATCTGGACATATATTATCAGTATTATATAGATCTACTCCAAGGAGAGGGGCCTGTGACTTCTGTACTAGATTGTATCTACAAGTGGGTTAACTCTAGCCTGTGTTAGTGAATTTCTGTGTTAGTTAACCGAATTTACATAATTGGCTTGTGTTGTATCAACAAATAACTGGTTAAGGTCTTTTTATTGTTATGAGGGACAACTAACCCAATTTTTACGTTGATTCTCAGGGGTTTCCCAAAAATATTCGCATCATTTGACATGGGAAAAAAAAGACAGAAAAAAACTATTTCCATGACAGTAAAAATGACCTCGCTCCCTCAATTATGCAGTTAAAGCCTTGAAATTGATAGAGCGCCTTCCTGGGCACTTCTTGCGTCTTCGCTGAACACGGCATTAATTTCAGGTAAACCGTTTGTATAATACGGCACTCTGACCGCGGAAAAACAAATTTTTCACATGTCTAAATTTAGAGGGCTGGCAAATAAAATTTGTTCAATGTATCTTCACGCCCTTTGCAGCGTAGATGCAAACATCACTTGGCTACATTGTGTAGCAGTTCCATGACGATTGCATTAAAATGCTATTTTTAAGAAATGATTTTCTGCACCAAGAATATTTCGGTTTGCAACTTTTTGGCATTCATGAACTGGCCAGCCTGTGACGTCATCAAGTGACGTCATCAAGTGACTGCATGGCCTGAAGTCACTTCGTTTGCAATGACTGTTTTGTTTGCAAGCGTTTTCAGTGCATTTGTTTGCTTGCTGGTCAATATTATTGGATTAACAACCCCTTCAAAAAAATAATTTTCACGTCATTTGGGAAATAATTTTTTAATGAATCTGAACAGAAATTATCAATATCTGCTTCACGGAACGAACTAGAACTCAACCCATCCCTGGCAGTTCAGATTGACAATGACTTGACTTCCTTTGAGAAAAGATCAGGAATTTCTTGAGACAGGCTAATTTAAGTAAATTTGGCTAAATAGATGTCATTTCACCACCTGTCACCAGGTGTCTCTTCTGTGCCTGCGCACTTCAGGAGTGCCCCCTGGTGTAGTAGAAAATATGGCTGTGCTTGACAGCCATCTCTTCTACATCGAATAGTGTCAAAATAGTTTCTAACCATGAGGCACTATTTGGTCACTATTTGATGTAGAAGAGATGGCTGTCAAATATATTATGACAAAGTTTCTAACATAGCACATTAGAACTTATGGAAAAATTCAGTAGAAAATGTGGCTTGGTTGCACTTTTTGGATATTTTGTAGGGATATTGGCAAAGCATGGTGAGGGGAGTAGATATTATGACAAAGACCTATTTTAGTGTCTGGCACGCAAAAGGCAGCCCGATTTGCAAATCGGGCATGTAGACCTATCGGCTGTAACAGTAGCTATGAAAACGATAATAACGGTGGTAGCCAAGCTAAGTCAGTGACTTGTTTCCAGTTGTTGTTTGTATAGTTTCTATTCAAAGAACATGTGCTCAATTACAATTTGCAAGCCTAGCTGCCTTTGACTGCATGCAAATGACTCATAATTGAATCTGTGTCACGTCTTCGCATGTCAATTAACTGCCTGGAGTATCATGTCATGCGATCTACAGACTAAATCCGGAGAACACAGACCCTTCATTAACATGAACAAAAAACTTTACCTACTTCGCTTAAACGAATTTGGATGCACAGTGATGACAAGTGTTTGCATTGACATGAGAAGTCATGATCAATCACCCTGCATATATAAGACTATTTCAAAATTCCAGAAAATCGCTAACCTCCAGCTCAAAGGTTCTCTGTGACTGCATTCTACAGACATTCTACATTTGAATTCAGATAGTTCCGACTGTGTGAAATAACTTTATAATTATTATAGTCATGAAAAGATCACTAAAAGTCACAAGTCTCATTGCAGCTGACCTTTCTGGATATAGACACATATAGGATTGATAAAACTAAATCTTTACAGAATGGTTGAAGGCAGGTGTAAACCCAAAATATGATAAGTACTTTATATCATTATCATTATTAAAGGTTCATAGTTCAACAGGCATTGCCAAAATAAATGGCATGAGGCATCGTCAGTAGGTACTTTTTGAGTAGTGATACATTTTGCATTTTATACTCAACCTAAAGTTTTTAAATGTAGTCCCTTCTATTCATTGCCTTTCTTTGAGAACAATTTCAATCAACCACCCAAGTTGTTGCAATCACCCAGATCATGGTCCCCAGAAGCCACTTTCTGATCATTTGAGACATCACCTGAGGACATCTGTGGTCATTTGTGAGTCCAACACACCATGCGATGCTTGCTGATGCCCATTTGTAGCCTGTAAATCTGCAAGATAACGACAAATACCTCAGCTGTTTTATCTTTGAATTTTTAATGTGGAAACACAAGAGTGAGATTGGCATTAATATCAAACTAAGAATTTTCCTGACTTCCCCTGTTGCCAGCTTGACAAGTAGCAATAATGTGACGCATCTTCACAATGGGAGTATAATTATAGAATCAGTGAAAATGTGATAACAGTGACTTGAAATTATGTTTAAATTGAAATACATTTTCTAAAGCACAATTATTGAATAGAATATATATTTTTACATTAAATCTTATAATTTTTTTATGGATGGCCTTCCTTCTTTTTGATGCTTTCTCATGCATAATCTTGAGGTGATGAACTGTCAAGACCGAACTTCACGCAGAGACTTTCCTACATGTTTTTGCGACTGCCCACATCAGGCACATGCACATAACTTCCTGGTCATTTGATGTCTCTGAGTGGATCTCTGCATGTGGTCGAATGGTAATTGTAGGCTTCCAAAGATTGAGATTTGCCTCACCTGATGTAGTCTTAGCCACTATCCATACTATCTGGTACTGTTTATCTAAACCAATTTTGGGAAATTCAATTTCACTCACTGTTATGAGAGAATTTCCTCTAAAATAAATTGTCAAGAAAAAAATAGTTATAGAGTGAACAATGTCAGTTGGATGTGCAGCTTGTGGGCATTGAGTGATTATTGTCCTTGCTACTGGTTTATAGCCTGTTGAAGGGCCCTGGCAGGTTGTTACTCTAAGTCAGAGTTAGAAAAAACCAAACTGCCTAGAGAGCTACCTGAGACCATGATGAATCCTCTACTTGGCGGGCCCAAGTATTCAAAAACTGCTAATGAACGCTTTGAAGAAGGAGCCCCATTGACAGTTATACTCAATATAATGCAATCTCATGCAGGGTTGACAATAATTCAAAACTTATGAGTAAAACAATAATTTGTTGTCTTTTCTCTTATAATTTTATACATAATAGACCAACACTTTGCCCAAATTACATTATGTCGCCTAGCACTTCCAACTATCCGCCTTTGACTTTGAAGTCTTGTGAACTGTCATGAAGCAATGGAGTGCCTGAAGCTTTGTCAACACATTTAAAGCTGAGATGATGGAACTAGGAAACATATTTTGCCAAGCACATCCTTTGAATTTCTGTTATCTGATACAGGTGCTCAACATAAGATAATGACAGACATATTACTGGTCCCAGAAGTGTATATAGAGGAGTCACGACAACTTTCAAATGCAAGCGATGTCTGCTGCCTGCCATAAATACATGCCCTTACGAGTAATTTGGACAAACATAGCATCCCATTACTTCCAAAAGAGAATTTCCTATTTCCATATTTGGAACAGTCATGTCATGCAGAAAAAGAAAGGGAGATTAAAAAGTGGCAAGTCATTTTGGTGTTCATGTGTATATTTCTCCTGATGGCTGTAGACACTCTAGACGTCTGTAGAACCCCTGTTTTGGGTCCTGTTTATAGCTGTATATTTCCGTTAGTGTCACACTTTCGGTTAAATATATCTATTTTTAGTTTTAAGATCAGACAGACGAGTGCATCTTGGAATAATTGTCGCTGCCCATGTTGATTATAAAAAAAGACTTAAATCAATATAATTCTTAAAATTTTTTTTTTTTTATCATAGCAGGTGAAATATAAGTCTTACACACCATGATCACAATGACTTTCGATGGTATGTAAAAAGATATTGTGTCCTCATGAAAAAGCTCTTGGATATATGGGCAATAGCAAAAGCTTACAAAATAGAATTCACAGAAAGCTTCGGAAATGAATTGTCCTACATTTTATTTAATAATGAAAGTGCTGTGGTGAGAATTGAGTTAACTTATTTCTTGGAAGTATTCAATATATGGGAATGGCATTGTTGTGTCCAGTGTCACTAAGGAGGGCAAAAGTGTCAAGTTCCATGACAGCATGCAAAGTGAGAATAGGCTGCAGCACACAGTGTAATAGAACTCAAGAGGCTAGTTGACAACATGAAAGCAAAGAAGGAGATGGAAAAGGAGAATTATAAAAGCAGAATGAAGTGCTAAGAGGATGTCTGTAAGAAACAAGACCACAAAATAAGGAGGTACATATTACGAAGGTTTGTCGGAGGACAGGTTTATATTTATCAATACAGTCACAAAATGATCGAAAAATGCTGGTGCCATCTCCACATACATGTAGATCTAATGCAAGATAGGTTTCCAGTTTTTCAGGTGGACCAACATTATTTTGAAGCAACAACAAACTTGAGAGACCATTTGCAATCTGATGCACTCAGGATCGAAAGATATCCAGATTCACAAGTTATGATCTGCAAAGTCACCTCTCCTTGTTGGAAACTATATCGTTGATACTGGTTTATTTAACAACATCTTTGAATATGTAACACGTCAAAGTTCATAATTCGTGTGAACCGAATTAATACAGATGAAAGAATGACATTCATTCTCTGGCCGTGTGAAACTCAGCCTCTGTGAGATTAGTTTTCTAATTAATGACAAAACCGGAACCAATGGAACAGCAAATCCAGAGAACCCATAATTTTGAATTGTTAGTAAACAAGTCTGCCTTGCGCCAGCTAACATCTACTCTGTAAAGATTTCTTTCTGAACATTTTGTCAAACTCCCTGGGGACTAAAACGCTGACTTCACATTGACCCTTGTGTTTATCTTTAAAATCTATGCCAAGCTTCATCTCTTTGCACTCTGGACTATCTTTCTCCCACCTTTCTTCTTAACCGCCACTATGTTTGATTCTGTTCAGAAAAACTCCAAAGATAGTTTAGTGCAAAATAACACGATCAATTTCAATGTATTCTTACTCAATATGTGTTATTGGTTTCTGCAGATAGACTAGAATAAAATATAATATAGCTGTTATTGTTGGATGGTCTGTAGCTGCAATTGCATATTATGATTTACTTGAAATGGTCGACAATTAAACAGCTTCCTACCATATGTTCTTTTACAGAAAATCATAATTGGTTACAGCGTATCATGTTTAAATTGCCAAGCCAGCACATTTATATGCGACATAACATATAAACACTTCATGATACAGCACTCACTGCTTCACCATTTCATCTCACCACACTTTTCTTTATCACAGCATAAATTTGCCAACCACACAGTTAAATTGTTGCAATCTCTGACATCATTGCTCTGGGAAGCCATTTTCTGGTCATTTGAGACATCATCAGTGGATAACTGTGGTCATCAGTGAGCCCACCGCGTACAAGTGCTGCTTGCAAATGGGCGATTGTAACCTGTAAATCTGCGGAGATTACACAAAATGTCTCTGCACTTGGGAGACAATCTGCGCATCACAATTGATGCTGCAAGTGAGATGGAGATACATTCTTAATATGGTGACTTTTGTTGATTCAATATCACAATTCTGCTTTATGTCTTTCCAACAGTTGTTTCATGGTAATTTAATGTTTTAAAATTGTACCACCACTAAATCAATTACAAAATAACATCATCCCATACAATGTCATATTAATGAAATACATTTCCCATGTGCGATATTTTCCTGCTTTTGAGTTTCCATTGTATTATATAGTCATGACAATGCATGATATGAGATTTCCAGACCTCAGAACTAGTAGTTGCACCAACAAGGGCCTTTTACCCTAAGTCCATTGGAAACTTTTTTAGTATATTGTAGTATCAGGAGTGCACAAAAGCAATTTTTAAAAGACGTAAGGATGACATACAAGATATGATCTTGGTGTTTTAAGCATAAAACATCCAGTTAATTTACAAAGATCACTTCTTTTTTAAGAATTTGTAGTCCCAGCCAGCGTATAGCAATTATATATGGTCAATTGCCAAAGTTTCAGTTACAACTCTATTTATTGCAATTAAGATATGCGTCTTAGTTGCAAGCCCCATTACCTCATTCTTGGAAGCAATAAACCAATGCTATAGATTGCAGCATCCATAAATGGACTACAAGCAAGGTCCTCTGGTATTTTTATGATGAAAAAGTAACACTTCAAACGATTTACAAGGGTTTATTAGACATAAAAATGTTTTACGACAAGTATCCAACTACAATATCAGTGTCACAAATGCAATTCCTTGGTGCAAGTTTTCCAGGAAAGTACTCTCTGATAGCATATTTGCAGCGTGTGGGTGGCTCATTTGGCAAATTCTCTTTTTTTTCCTCGTGATGCGTTTCCAGGCTCTTAATTCCTCTACTATAGTCCACTGTCTCAAGTGTGAATGAGGTTAAACCATACAATTACTTTTAACCATTAACTAGATTTTCTCAATACTTTTTTTCTGGCCTTAAAGTAGCTAGGCAAAACTTTGTGATTGCAGTCGAAAAACAGATGCATCCAACCAAATTTCCTCTGAAACATACACTTAATTTCCATGTCATTTGAAGTCTCTGACTGAACTGTGTTAGTCCTCGATGATTATTGGTCCAAATGCTTTAAATTAACACCCACTAAACTTTGATTTGATGAACTGACAGGAAGCAATGAAGTGCACTAAAGGTTTGTCAACCCATTAAACAAGGCATAGATCATGGAACCAGGAAACATATAGTCGTCAAGCACATCCGGTGATTTTTATGTGGGATGACACAGATGGTGAGCTTTGATGTATTTCAGGCTCCTGACTGTTCTCAGAAGGATATATGAAGCAGACTTGACAGCTTTCTGAGCCACTGATGACTGCTGTGTGTCATATACACTCACTCTTATGGGTAATTCAGACAAAAATAGCAGCCTATTATCCCCAAAGCAAAGCGAATTACCTTATTTCCATATTACAGCATATACAGGAAGTATTTGTCTCTGAATATGTTCAGTCTGACCCAAAAAGGCAGGTAGTCATCTCACCTCCTGTTTGCATGTGAGACAAATCTCTATGCAAAAAAAAATCACTTATTCAACTAACAACAAAGCAGCACTGCCTCTCATACAATGTTTGGCTGCATGTACATTAATCGTGAAAAGTGCAGTAGTCACAAATTGAGGCCTCCTAACTTCCTGTGAGCGTTCAGTATCTTAAAATGATATTGATGTCTTGTATCGCAGCAGGAGCAAATGTGTCATAGCAGCACAGTAGCAATATATGTAACTTCTATCTGTTAGAGAGTTGTTTTTTTTAAGTGGAACATTCGTTTTCCAATTGTGTTGCAGAGGAGAATGTGGAATGATGGGGTTAGAGACTGACGGGATCAGCATTCAGCGGGGGCTGCATTTTGATTATTAGTTACAATCAAACATACTACCTTCTTTCAGACAGCCAATATAATTATTATGTGTGATAGAGTACCTACTCTAATACAAATTACATGGACCTGGATTTTGTATGAGTAGAATACAAAGCCCAAGATGAGTTATGAAGCAGAAGCGTCAGGCACTAAGTGTTTTATGGCATGTTATAGAGACTGGAGTCCACTGCATGTCAGTATGAAAAAAATCTGCTGGTTATGACATCCAGAAGCTCATCCACCAAGGCAGCAGGAATCCTCAAAATAGGAGGGCAATATCTCAAGATAAGGCATCTCCATGTCTGCCCGCAGGCATATTTATTTGCATTAAGCAAATCTTATCCTAACAGTCTAGGCCATATCATGTCAGCAAAACAACTGTCATTTGTTATTTCCTGAATGATTGATTATTAGTTACAGCACTGTGAAACTTTGTGCGATTAATATTGCACAATTAGTGCCAATGTAGAGTCAACCCTGCCATATAACATATATTGTAATTAGGGCCTAGAGATTATAAAACTAAAAAGCACAAATTATGAGGACCCAATGTGCATTATTACCTGTAATGGTCTGGGCCATATCCTTCATCAATATGTTCTTAATCTGGCCATCCGGGGTAAAGTTGGCACGATATTTTGACCCACTTAATGGAAAAATGCGTATTTTCCTCACTGACACAGGCATCTTTGGTAAAGTTGCCACACATGTCAGTGAGGAAAATGTTTGCATATCTGCCATTAACAGGGTCAAAATAGCTTGCTAACTTTACCACGGATTGCCAACTTTACCCCATTTTACAGTAGTAGGTCTAAATTGAAAAAAAGATTTATCTTTGAATATTTGCCAGTTTGTTCACAATTCAACTTTGGGTATTCAGTACATCTTTGATAAAAAAAACTCCAAACATCAGACTCCAAGTAAGTATCTTTGATAATAATTGTGCAAATTAATGCGGATGGAAGAATAATTTTCCTTCTTGATCTGGTCGTGTGAAACCCTAGCTCTATGGGATTAGACGTCTAATTAATGACAAAACATGAGACAATCCCACAGAATATCCAGGGACCCCATAATTTTTAATAATTTGGAAACAGCCCTGGCTTATAACCTGCTTTTAGCCAATCAATAAGGATTTCTTGTTGAGTATTTTGTCAAACTCTCTGGGGACTGAAAGCTCGGCTTTGCTGTGACCCTGGTATTTATCTTTTTCAAATCTATGTGACGTTTGCTACCCTCTGAGTTTAGACTGTCCTTCTGTATGTGAACCGGTTTTATGATTTATTTATTGCAGAAAAGTCTAAAGGGCAAGTGCAAGTAATAAACAGATGAGAACTTTCCACAAGAAAGTGTTTTTCAAATGTACATGCATCAATATTGTAACATCTTTCAAAGGGTTCTGGATTCACAAACATTTTTGGCTTGTACTGTGCTTAACTGTTAAGACAAAACACAAGACATCCTTTTCCTCATGAAGGATAGCTATTTACTCTTGGTTTCTTCACACCATACTTCACTTCTGTTCATTACAGCATAAATCTGTCAACCAAGCAATAAGTTGTTGCCATCTCCAACATCGTTGCTCTCCAAAGCTATTTTCTGGTCATTTGAGACATCATTGGTGGACATCTGTGGTCATCAGTGGTCCAACGCACCGTGTTAAGCCTGCTAATGGGCAATTGGACCCTGCAAATCCATACTATCACACGGAAGGTCTCTGCAGTTAGGAGACTACCTGCGAATCACAACCTGCGCTGCAATCATTTAATAATTGCTGATTTTATTTGAATTGGTGTGAGAAATCCTCAGCTAAGGCTGGAAGAATTTCATAAATAAAAAATTGAATAACATCCCTTCTCCTCCATCTTCCATTTTTGCATCAACGACTCTTGTAGCTGGTAATTTATATAATATATATTGCCATAACTTATACAGATCTATTTATGATATTTACAAAATCATCACTTATAAATATTCACAAATACAATATTCTTTTGCCATAAGAGGAATGGCAACAGAACCAGACATTTGACGTCTTTGAGTCTTTTTGTGCAAAGTGCACAAATATAATCAGCTGTCCTCTTCTACGCATGTGAATAAGGCCAAACTGCTGTCAGGTTTATTCCATCCCAGACCTGTGCTTGCTCCCAGCATCTGACATTCTGACACCTATAACTTGAGATGTATTTTCAAGATTTAGACATTTTGAATGACATCCATTGCAAATTTCATATATGTTCATATTCCCTCAGGAGTCAATTGAGAAAGCACAGTATTTGGAATTTGATAACAGCGGAGAACAACACAAATGACAGACTGTTCCTCCAACAATATTTTCAGTCCTCCTGTCAAAGAGACTTGTAAGTGAAGCATTAGGAGTACTCTGTACAAAAGTAATTGAGTTCTTGAAGATAAAGTAGAAAATAATTATGACAGGCAAGGCAATTAACGTAAAAAAAATGCAGACAGCAAGCAGGATTTTCTGCCGTAAAGTTGCAGGAACAGCGGAACACAAAGACGTTGTACTGTGTACAATGTATTAAGATCTGAAGGATTGCAAATGTCTCTGTTACAACTTCTTTCAATAAGCCATTTGAACAGTATATTACAACATCGATGGAGCCCTCGTGATACCAATAAACAAGGTCAGCAGGTCCCTATTGCAAATGACCAGAGAGCGAGGATCTCTTTTTTTAACATCGAAAAGGCCTTTCTCAGTAGTCAGTAAAGTGAATGCAGTGTCGAATTGTATGAGCTATTCTTGGACAATGTATACATGCTTTTCAGCCAACCTGTATTCAGACTCCAAGTCAAGTGGGCCACATGGGTCACGTGGGTGGAGGAAATAAACACCACTCCAGCAAATGTAGGGCACGTCCTCCTTGAGATTGACACACATGTTTTCAGATTGACACACATGTTTTTGCTCCTGTTTCTTGGCTATTTATACTGGAACTAAGAGATTTATTCCTGACAAAGTTATATGGATTTGATTAGGAATACACAGTGATTACACGGATTATATTTTTGTGGGATACTTTGGAACGAGAGGTCTGTGATCTTTGAGTGACTTTTTTGCATTTTGAATTTGCCCAACCCATACTTTTCCCTGGGACATTCAGGTGTGGGGGGTCATTGACCTCAAAGACAAAGGACCCTGCTTCAACCTTTGTGGAAAAGGTGTGAAACACTGTGATCAACTTAGTGGGAGGAGACAATGGGTGATGAAAATGCCAGTACTGAGGGTGTCATGGAACCTCCAAGTCAAGCTGTGAATCTATGGACAAAGAATGATCAAGGACCTTTGATTTGCCATGTCAACTGCAAACACAAAGGCAATGCCAAGGCTAGGATCCCTCAGATCAGCTGTGTTCTATGTGCACACTTGTTCCATCTAGAATGCCTAGATCTTGCTAAGGAGCCCATTGTATGGACCTGCCACCACTGTAGGAAAATGTCAGACACTGTTCTAAATCTATACAGTAAGATGGAAACACTGATAGAACAGAACAATAAATTGAATGAAATTGTCCTACAAAACCAGAGACTCATAAATGGCCTTTGCTCACAATACACTGTTACTTCCACTGAAATGACCTCTCTTACATCTGATGTTGGTGAACTGAAAGGTCTGAAAGTTGACATCCAGCAGGTGGCGACATCTGTTAGAAAGTTGACTTGCTCAGTGGATAGTGATGAGGAGTATGAGTCTGAAGATGAAGATGAGGAAGATGCTCAGCCCCAAGGTACCCTCCTCATTGGCGACAGTTTGCTGAGATCCATGGAGGCCACTGCAGAAGACCTGAAGTTGACCTGTCTCAGTGGTGCCAAGCTGAGTGACATAAAGAGGTCCCTCAAAAAAGTTGACCCCAAAAAGCAGAAATACTCCAATCTGTACCTGGTATGTGGTACAAATGACACGGCCACCAAGAAAGGAGCAGATCGAATTGCTGATGAATTCAAGTCTGTTATAGAAACTGCCAAACAAAAATCAGTGACTGTTCATCTGTGCAGCATACTCCCACGTACTGATGACAAGGCTGATATAAAGAAAATAGATGATTTGAACAAGCTCCTATCAACAATGGCCAATGAAACACAAGTGCACTTCATCAACAATGATAAGAACTTCAGGTTCCAAGATGGGTCTGTTGATGAGACTACCCTCGCTCCCATTGACAAACTGCACTTGTCAGCCACAGGCTCTCAACGTTTGCTTCAAAACATCAAACTCCATGAAAAGGCCAAGGTGGTAGCTGGTGAAGGCCCAAAATCTCGCTGGCAGAGCAGAAATGGAGGAGACACAGAAAGAAATGAAGTTCCCCCTTCATGGAAAGACCCCCTCCCAGTCCCCTCTCAAGCTCCTGTGATCCGTGATCATAATGTATCTGCTCCACTTTCAAGGCCAACTGCAGACACTCAACCTATCAAGTTTAGAGGACCGGATAGTACTTTTAGTAACTTCCATGGCTACCCCCTACGGAAATGGGGTATTCAATTTGCATCAAGTGAACATGCGTATAACTATAGGAAGGCGATTGAAATGGGACAGCATTCAACAGCTGAGGCCATCCGCAATGCTCCTACTCCAAGGCAGTCCCAGATTATGGCTGAGCGCATCACGACTGATGACCGATGGCGAGAAATGAAGCAGAGCGTGATGTACGACCTTCTGCAAGACAAGTCACGCCAGTGTCAGGCCTTTCGGGATGACCTGACTGCCTCAAAGGGTAGACTTCTTGTCGAAGACACGTCACACGAATATTGGGGAAGAGGACGTTCTGGTACTGGCCTAAATATGTTAGGCCGGCTACTGATGACTCTGAGAGACAATCTTCCCCAAGCCAATTCACAACGCAATGGATCACACAGATACCAGCACAGACAGCATTATCCCAGGCATAGTGACTTCCAGCCAAGGCATAGTGACTCACAACCCCGCTGTTTTAATTGTGGTGAAAGGTCCCACAATGTTAAAACATGCAGACACCCAGCCCCTCTGCAGTGCTATGCTTGCCTGAACAACGGCCACAAACGAAAGTTCTGTCCAAGCAACCCCCAACACTAGGAGACAGGCTATGAGGGGATGGCCGAAACCTCTGCTGAGGTAAATGACTCTATGATAAGTGATGACAGTGAATGTGTTGAAATTGAAAGTCTTTCTTGCGATGTTGTTTTTAATATTGAAACCCAGGTTATAACTAATAGTTTGTTTTATGATACTGATATCAATGTTTTTAGTGACCAAAACTATGTCAATACCCTGTCTGATGTTTCACTTTCATGTTCTCTAAATAATTCTGTCAGTGACAATAATGTACCATGTTACTCTGAAACCGCACATGACAGTTCTCCAAATGAAAATCAAACAATCTCTTCAGAACCCGAAACAAATTTTAAGGAAGTTAAACAATACAAACTTGTACATGGCAAGGGGCTCATGACAGCCTACATAAACATCAACAGCTTGATGAAATGTTTTGCTGAATTTCGTGAATTGATGGCTGATGGCCATGTTGACATTATGAGTTTTGGCGAATCCAAACTTGATGATACTATAACTGATCATGTGGTTTCAGTTCCTGGTTTCAAATTATATCGTAATGATGTGTCACGTATTGCTCATGGTATCATTACTTATGTCAGGTCAGATATCATTCATTTTAGAAGATGTGAATTGGAAATAGAGCAATCTATTGTAATTGAGGTGCGGTTAAACAAGGAGAAATGGTTTTTTGTCTCGATTTATCGTCCACCGTCATCTTGTGAAAATGTTTTCATTAATGCCTTGATGTGTTTATGTGATAAATTGCAGTTAGAATCTAATAATATTGTTTTACTAGGTGACTTAAACATAAACATGTTAGTGGATGGCAACAGTCTTAGTAATTTTTGTGATGTATATGACATGGTCAATCTTGTTAAGGAACCAACATGCTTTAAGTCTCACAATAACCAGTCTCTCATTGATGTAATTTTAGCAACTCAGCCAAGAAGATTTCATAAATATGTCGCATTTGATACAGGACTGAGTGACTATCATAAAATGATATGTATATGCACCAAAATTTATGCACCTATAAGGATGCCCAGGAAAATTAGATACAGAAGCTTCAAGACTTTTAATGCTGATGCGTACCGTCAAGATGTTAATAGTATACCCTTTCATGCTTTCGAATGTTTTAATGATCCCGATGATACTGCATGGGCATATGAAAAAGTCCTTTTGGAATTAATAGATAGCCATGCTCCCTTAAAACAAAGGACCCTAAAAAAAGACAGTGTCCCCTTTATGAATGCTAAGTTACGGAAAGTAATCCATAGGAGAAACCAGCTCAAAAATAGATTTTGGAAGCATAGAACGAAGTCTAACTGGGAAGCATACAGGGTCATGAGAAATAAAGTAAATGCTGTGAATAGGGAGTCCCAAAAACACTACTACAATAATAAGTGTTTACAAGCTGAGCAAGGCAAAGATTTCTGGACAACTTTTAAGCCCTACTTGTCAAGAAAGGGGAACTCTTCTAACTTAATCACTCTAAAAGAGGGTGATAAGATCATAGCTAGCCCGCAGGATGTCTGCAATACATTTAGCAAGTACTATGCAGGTATTGCAGATGATATTGGTGAACCTAATAGTTTTGATGATGTCAATGAAGATGAAATTAAAGCTGCAATAGCAGAACACAAGGATCATAGAAGTGTACTTCAAATTAAAGAAAATCTTAACAGACCGGTTAGCTTTAGTTTCTCACCAGTTCAGTGTGAAGAAGTATTAAAGTACATGAAATCTATGAAACTGAATAAGTCACCTGGGTGCGATAACATTGCACCAGTCTTTCTTAAGTCAGCGGCAACAGAACTTGCTGGCCCAGTGACTAGTTTGATAAATACATCGTTGTTGTCAAACAAATTCCCTCAAACACTCAAGAAAGGTGAAACCTCTCCCATCTATAAAGCAAAAGAGCAACACTGTAAAGAAAATTACAGACCAGTAAGCTGTCTGACTAGCATGTCAAAAATTTATGAGGCAATGATTAGTAGACAGATTAACACCTATTTTGATAGTCTTTTCTCTGAAAAATTGTCTGCATTCCGAAAAAATACTGCACTCAACATGTACTTATGAATGCTACTGATGAATGGAAATTAGCACTTGATGACCGAAAGTGTGTAGGCACAATACTGATGGATCTTAGTAAGGCGTTTGACTGCCTACCTCACAAGTTGCTAATATCTAAGCTACACACTTATGGATTTGATTTGAATTCCTGCACCCTTATTGCAAGTTATTTAGCTAACAGGTCACAGCGAGTAAAGCACTACGGGGCCAAGAGTGAATGGTATAACCTCACAAAGGGGGTCCCTCAAGGCAGCATCCTGGGACCACTAATCTTTAACATATTCTTGAATGATATGTTGTTCAGTATTGAAGGCTGTGTCTACAATTATGCTGACGACAATACCATTGCAGTGATTGGAGACAATATAGATAATGTTAAGAGCAAACTGAATGAAACAACTGTATATTGCTTGAAGTGGTTTCAGGAGAATATGTTAAAGGCAAACCCTACAAAATTTCAATTTATGGTGTTAGACAAGGGCCAAACCAATTCAAGTCATGATGTCGATATTGCAGGAAATGTGCTATCTTCAGTCAAGTCAGTCAAATTGCTTGGTATGACATTAGACTGCAACCTGAACTATACAGAACATATAGCTAAGCTGTGTAGAATGGCCAGTAGAAACCTAAGCATAACAAGGAGAGTCTCCCACCTAATGCAGGGAAAGGCAGAGAAACTGGCAATCGTCAATGCCTTTGTTACCTCTATGTTTTCATATTGTCCTTTAATCTGGCATTTTGGAAATCTAACATCTGTCAAAAAAGTAGAAAAGATATATGAAAGGTCACTCCGTCTTGTAGCAAAAAACTATGAGAGCAGCTACGAGGAACTACTCACTGCTTTAGACTGTGACACATTGGTTTTATGTAGATTGAAATGTCTTGCTTTACACATGTTTAAATGTCAAAATAACCTTGTACCTGCCTATGTTAATGTTTTTGTTCGTAGAAACAGCAATTATGAATTAAGGGATGACCTTAAATTTGATTATATAAATTTAAGACTAAAACATATGGATATAACACCATTCGTTATGCAGGTGCAAAACTGTGGAACTCCCTACCTGTAAATCTGAAGAGATGTAAGAATGTTAATGAGTTTAAGAATATGATGAGACATTGGAAGTGTAAGGTTTTAGACTGTCTTTTATGTCGAAGCTACATGTACCATTAATGTAATAACTGTTATTGTTATTGTTTGTCACTTGTTTTTATTGCACTTCGGTGACCAGCCTTTGGCTGATGTTTTTTATTGTTTTTGTACCGAAATGAAATAAAATTTATCCTTATCCTTATCCTTATCCTTGAATGTATCAAGTCTCTACTCTAATAGATGAGGCTTTGTTCATTAAGTATCATCTTACAAGTCATGAAACATGCCAAGACCACCTACCCACTGCACTTGTAAAGCCTTTCTTTGTATAGATCATCGCTTGTTCCAGATTTTAAATACTTTCCTGATATTTGCTTCAATTTTTAAGAAGTGACATATACCACTGCCTGTCAAATGTCATTAGAACATCAATGAAGCTTACTTTGATACAGATTCTAATGTGAGAGTAAGTTGTTAAGATCAATAAGTTCTATTTTATAATTCAAGAAGGGTAAGACACATATTCACAGCATGGTTTTTTTGATCGAGCAAACAACATTTAAACAAAATTCCTTACTAAAATAATTATGTAAAATTCCAAATATAAACTTTGCAAAGTCCTTCTCAGAAACTATTATGTTCTATCATAAATTTTCTATCAAATGAAATGTCTATAGTTTGTCTCAACAACATGCGAACTGGTGTTAGGCCTGATTGCTCAGTATCTAAAAGTGGTACAGCAGATTAACACGTACCGGTACTCACGGATTGTAGCTACAAGCGCATGTAGCCCGCAAGTAGTATGACAACATCAAGGCAGTTTTAGAGTTGAATGTCACAGCTTTATTCATGAATCAATCATGAGCATAGGAGCATATTCCTCATTGCAAAAGCATTAGCAAGCACAGGTATATGGAGCATAAGCATAAGCATAAGCATGGTAAGCGTGACACTGAAAATAATGGAAAGAACAAATATAAGCATATGAATTGGAGGTAATTGGGTGTTATATAAAGCTGCAATATTACAATATTCAAGTTAATTATTAATGTATATCATATGGCTAGCGGAAATACTCGCTTCTCATTGGCCGACAGCCGTGCAATATTCTACGATATTGCACGCATTTATATTGCATGGTCATTTTAACATGTAAGAGATTGGACGGACCTGAGAGGAAGCACCATGTTTCAGTGCTACTGCAGCCACAACCTGACAAAAAGATTGTGTTTTTTCATTTTACTAAAAGATTCACTGCACCGCAACGGAAGAAGATAGAAAGCTGGTTTTTACGACAAAAGATGCGGCTATTAAAGGGCTATTTGGATATATAGTTTTCGTATTTATTATTTTATTTGTTTGAACAGAATAAAGCAATAAGTGACCGAAAATCAGCGTTTTTGCCGATTTTTCCGTGATTTTTTAGTGTTTAGAGGTCTAAAGCCTGCTAGAAAGTTTCAGAAAAAAATCTGAAATAAAATTCTTTTTCAAGTCAATCATTTTTCCATTCCGAAAGTGTAAAAATTTTTTTTGTGAGTGAAATATTTATTGCCTTTTGACGAGATACATTTTTAAAAGGCGGATCAAAAGAAACACAAAAAGAGTTTGGACAAGGAGTTCCAGCCCTTTCTTTGCATTTGACACAAAAAACCATATGATATAACAGTTATTGCACATCACCTCGTGCAATATCAGTTTTTATGGCACCTCGGTGACTAATATTGCACTCGGGCTGCGCCCTCGTGCAATATTAGTCACCTCGGTGCCATAAAAACTGATATTGCACTCGGTGCTGTGCGATAACTGTATAATAACTACAAATGCAAGACATTACCTTGTTGCTATCTTTTCACTGCCAAGGTTTCTTCCAGACTGAGGAAATTATGTGGAAGTCCTCACAATGCCAGGAAAACTGTGAAACCAATGGCACCAACAACAGCTAACAAGAGCTGTCACATACAGTCCATTAGATCAGTCAAACAAAGTTAAACAATGCCACAAGGCAGCAACACGGATAGAACAGCCAATTTGCAATCTGAATACCACTTTTCGCTATGTTTTAGCGCAGTTTTTGCTGATTTTTGAACAATTTCGTACAATGTTGACATTCATGACGCAACCAGAATAATGGCTTAAATTGCCCTGAGGTCACAAAAAATGCAATGCAGCGCTGCTTCTGAGTTAGTTCCTTACTTTTGGCGCAAGTACCACCTCTCTGATCCCGTGCATCGGTTTTATACAGGCTGTCAGACCAGTGCTATACGGTATTTCAGTTCGCATGCCAGATGAGACAGACTGTAGATTAAAATTGACAACTTATTTCTTCTATCTTCTTTTTTTCAGGTGAGTGATAATGAGTGAAATATTACAAAACTATTATGGGGTGGGGTGAGTACCAAGTGATCTTTCAGTTTTATATTCCATTATCATTTGTGATCCAAATAAGTATTCAACCATTTATGACAAGTCCTACATTTCCTGAACAAACTTTTGCACCTCAGGCTGAATGTTCACATTGACCTCAAGGTAAATGCCCTGTGCTAGGAGCAGTTTCTTGGGAACGACTGGTTGGCACATCATTCAGTTGCTGTTAGCTTTGACATGGTCCCACAACCACACATATGGAATTCACAGAGTCATTGTTGCACTCCACTGAACTGAGGTTCGAAACAGGTGATAGCAACAAACAGTCAATTCCAAACAATGCTAAACAAGATAATCCAGCTTGCTATTTTGTAACAGGGCCCCTTTAGACATTGTCAGAACATAAGAAAATGTGTTGGAGGCTCACAGAGCCAGGGAATATTTGCCATAGAAATTCTAATTTGAGCATTTATGCATCCATTTATCCACATGGGATTGTTCATGGACTAAATTTATATTGCATGGGATATCTATATTTGGAATTGCTAACACGACAAATTGTAGGATACAAATTCATAAAAAAGGTAAGAAATAAATTCTCCTATGGCCATGTCAACACAGAATTTTATGCCAACTCACATTGAAAATTTGAAGGCTGTTAATCAAATATCAAAGATGTTTCAAGGTTACACTTTGCATAGGCTTTGTCCACAGTGACTAAATACACCAGTTCTATGTGTTTTCTACAGCTGACAGCAATTTGATTTTATATGAATTGACTTTTCCTGAAACATGTGCTTTCTCCAAGCCAATGTTTTGATCAAACAGGAAGTCATGTACAACATGTACAGCGCTGCCAGGTTGTTGCACCATGTTTGAGCTGGTTATACAAATCAATTTTTGATTATAGGCCAAGCTTTTCTTGAGTACTGCACCTGGACATTGAACTGAAAGAAGGAACAAAGTCAAAACCGATCAAGTAAATCCACTTCAGGAAGTACATTTTAAAGAACAAGCACACTATTTAAGAAGCAAAACAACTTAAGACAAAATGACAAGAAGTTGGATCTGTTACATTTTGCAAAATATCACGGTCATCTTTCCAAAGTAATTGTGAGCATCTCAAGAGACTGTACGAACCATTTGATTGATTTATGTTCGCAGCACAGAATAAATCCTAGATAATGTAATCCATTTCAATCTAATCTCCCTTTCGTAATGTTTTGAAACTTGCATAGTTTGGGTCAATAACCAATCAGATGCATTCTGATCCTTCAACCAACCTTAATTATATAGTACTCTCTGCACTCAGTAAGGCATACAACATTGAACCAAACAGTTCATCAAGTGAATTTGCTTTGAAATGTGGGTCACTGTGAAAGACAAGTAATTTACCCAAGAGACTCACAGGTTACAAGGTCAAAGTGGTTGGCTGAGAAGTACACCAATTGGATAGGTGAAATTGGCAAAGGCATTAGGGAGATAGTGAGCACCCTTGTCTGATGCCATGGAGTCTTGTGCTACAGTCAGTTGTATTCAAAGCAACAGATAAACACCAGTAAGTGACTATCTAGGTGCAAGGCTGGCACTCACCCACTCACAGCACTAAATTTCTACACAAGGGCTACAAAACACCAAAATGGCATCTACTATCCAAGGCGTTCGGCTCTCACACAGGCATACTTTTCAGTTGACTGACACTGTCTGACAGAAACGATGACTGGTTTTGAGCAATTAATTAATCTTCGTGATTTGTGTTACATAAGCATATAAATTAATTTCAGATAATTGTGTCGGCAATAACTCTTTTGGAAGTTTGTTTCACAGTGCTCATACGTAAGGATGGATAAGAAGTTCAAGAGGTGAAGTGACTATAGAGAAACAAAGCGCTCTGTAAACTAGATTTTAGAAACTGCCTGCCAGGAAATAGATGCCATAGGAACGGAGATTGACATCGTGACTTTGAGTAAACATAGAAAAATATTTACACTTTTAGAGACAGAAGTTACAGTCAAACAAGGTCACGTGGAAGAGCAAAATAGCTAATATTTATAATTTTTTTCTCGTTGACCTGAAACAGTGAGTCACCCCTTGTTGTATTTTATAAGAGCGATAATAAATCACATTCTAGGCACAGTTCAGTTGTTTGTTAGTGAAATTATTCTAGTTGCTCCATTGAATTTCAATCATTCCAATTAAATGTCGTCCTTCAATGGCAAAGCTAGAATCGAAGGATAAATCCAGGATTGTTTTAGGAAGAGTGATTAATTTCAGTAATAAGCCAAAAGAGTTCTCATCGCCTTATTGCCAATATTGGTAATTTCTAAATGGTTCAGAAAGCTTTCTGGTTCTTTTAAAGTAAAAAAAATGCTAATTGTTTGTCTCTTGAGGGAATGTCTCTTCAGTGTCTTAATGTGGCTAATATAATGCTACCGCTAAACTCAAAGTGATAATCAGACTGATTCGTATTAACTGAAAAGAAAATTACCAATTCTGACAAGCTTTGAAAGTTAAGAACTTAATAAAAAAGAATATAACAAGTAAAAAGATGTCTGATCAGCATCATAATGTGTTTTTAAAATATTAATGAAAACGCACAACACTGGGTGTTAACCAGACTGATTCGTATCAAAGCAATTTCACAGACAGGCTTTGAAGTCAAGAACTAAAGTCTGTCTCATCTTATATGGGTTCCATATTATTCTAAGGTGTCTTTTTTACTGTGCCCTGTTGGGAATACAAAAGGAATTATTATAAGCTTAAAAATGTGTTTGGAACAACCAACTGGACTGCCAAGGAGTGTTGCAAAATTGAAAATGAATTATACCAGTTCAAGACTCCATACACAGGATGATGCGTGTGGATAACTGAGCTTGAAAAGATAAACAAGTTTACTGAAAACATGAAGACTAGTGGTGAGTTTCACACAGTAGATTGATAGACATTTACTTCATTGATGATAAGGCAGATTTAGTTGACTGTGCGGTATCATCATCTTTGCCATACATTTGCTATATAACAGTCTCAGTTATACACTTAAAGCAGTGCATGTCTGACATCTGACCCGATTGAAATAAGCTGCAATACAACAAGCATTCCTCAGTGTTATGAGGCTTAATTGCAGAATATGTCTTGGGTCAGGAGAACTATTAACCGTTGTTAGAACCAAGTACTTTGCTTCATCTTGTTAAAGGAGACGCAGTTATGGTTACTGATTTGTGATTAACTAAAGTGCTGTGGCTCTATTCATAACAACCCCTTCTTTGGCTACGACTATATCTCCTGAACAATTAATTAACCCTTTTAGGACTATTGTCATAGAAGCAGGTTGCATGAAGAGAACAAAGAGAATCGTGAGAGACAAATGATGTCTGTAAGATGGTTATTCATATAGACAGAAAACATGAAACTATAGATAAAGCAGCATTTTCTTTTTCAAAAAAATAAAATGGACTGAATGTGACACTAATGACAAAAATAATTAAAATTGTCCAGGTGGCAGAGGCAGTGATATATTGCCCTACTGCAGTAATAATTATGATAGAAATGTCACCACTGCTTACAAAGTCTTTTTCACATGTTTAGAAAATATTTTTAAGCTGGCAGCCATATTCTTTAGTTCTTACAGTTTAGTTGAGTGATATCGCTATCAACAACTTTATGGAACTGGACAGACTTTTTATTTCTTTTAGTGACAGACATCTAAACCACAATAATTATAAGCACTACTTTTCGATTTTCAATATAGCAGAAGGTTTGTTGGAACCATTTGAAAATTACTACTATTGGCAATAAGGAAATGAGAAGTCTTTTGGCTTTTTACTAAAAATTAATCACGCACTCTGGGAACTCTCAGATTTATTTGCCGTCTTTCAGGCTTTTTGATTGTAAGACAACAACATTTAATTGGAATTTCTTTTATAAACAACCATTCCTCAGAAGTGCTAAAGTACTAATTTGCCTCTTTACAAAAGTGCCATAACAGGAGCACTTCTTTCTCTCTCCCTTGTTTTTATCTGTTGCACTTCTCCTTGTCTTTGCAGAGAGAACTAAATAAATATGTGGACGCTCCATAAATAGAAAAGAAATTGATTTGAAAACTAGCAAATTAAAGTATTTCTTTAGGCGATGCATCAGCCCTTCGCTGTATATGCTTAGTGACTTATCAGGTGGATAGTTGGTGTGGTGGTAAGGTGCTGGGCCGCCAGTCGCTAGGTCAGAGGTTTGAATCCAGCTCTTGCCGGGTCACCTGGGCCTATGTTGGAAGGCTGTTTCAATCGTCCTTTGCCTCATTGCAATGTCCTCTTCCTGTCTTAGTTAACCTACCAAGTGCATAATCCAATCATCCATCCGTCCTCACTCCTCAGTGACATATTTGGCATGAAATGTCTCTCCCTTACTAAACACCAACCCATCAACAGAGGGCGTTGGCCCAAATGGGAACAAAAGTCTTCTGAAACAGTCATAAAAAATGGGGTAGCGCAATTGTAATAAAATATGGGTGGGGTAAATATGCGGAACGACAGGATGGGTGACGGGGAGAAACTACATGATATTGTTTTACCTGCAGCTATTTGTTCCAGGATATGACCCAGACAGTTGCAGCTAATAATGCTCCTCTGATCTTTATAAGTTTTGCCCTTGGGGTTTTGCCTTACTTATTATCTAATTGCAATAATTATGTCCTGTGGCAGGATATCTTCTACCATGCCAAATAGCACAATCACTTTTCTTTAACAAAGCTTCAATCTGCTGTATATAATATTGGAAGAACATGACATTTGTATTGTGGACATGAAATGGCACCAGACTGCTGGGATTAGATTCACAACCAAAACATCTCCTCCTAGCCTCTAATAAGCTTACGGGACAGAGGCCAACTGACTAATCTTGAGATATCACCAATACTGCCTCAGTGGATGAGCTTTAGTGCATCATATTCACAGATCATATCATACACATATAGGGCAGGTTGAGTCTCCTCAAATCCTGCCATAAAACACTTAAGGCTTGATTCTACAGCTTCATAAATCTTGGTGGGCTTTGCATTCTCCATATAAAAAATGTATATGTTGACCAGGAGTTGCAATTGTTGTAATTGGTTTTATTTGATGTCGAGAATGCAATATTCCTGGTCATTGGCAACAAAAATAAATGTGAAGGGATAAGTTTTTCTTTGACACTTCATAAAAGAAGTTGTGACTATTATCATGGTGACTTGAAGACAGATTAATTTTATTGAGAAATTCCATTTAGCTGCATTTCTTCCTCTTCCTTTTAATATTGCTATCACATCGTTAGCTATGCACTAGAATTCTACAACATTCAATGCTTTCTTGAGGTGTTGTCAAGTAGCTTGACACGTCTGGTCCATCTGTGACACCAGAACAACACCATTTTAAGATTATTGAAGACTTTCTGGAAGTAAGTGGCCTAAATTTTACAATACACATGTAGGACAATCTATTCTGTGCACATAAGTCCAACAAAGACCTGTATACACTAAATTCCTAAAAAACCCACCGCTATTTTTTGGTATATATTAACATAGATGCCTTTGAAGAGAACCTGCATTGGTGACAAGCAATCTTCCGGAATTTTGAATCTGTCTTAACTTTGACAGGTTAGTATATTGCAGAGTGATTGATCATGTCTCATCCTTCACGTCTGCACTTGGCGCTTCGTGCCAGAGTAGTGGATCTCTTGCACTTGCCCACGCACCCATTTGAATTATTTGCCTGTATATGACACAGTTTTAGGCATCTTCTTGCTTGATATTTTTTCAGTTTGAAACTTTGTCTGGATCGAGTTCAATTTAGGTTACAATGTTATTTGTAGAATAACAATGTGTACAAAACAGTTGAAACTCTCACACCTCACAATTTCTTTGAAAACTGCATGAGTAATGACTAAAATGTCCAGTCTCATTGAAACACGCTTTAGACAAATGTATTGTATGAACATTGTGTCAAATTTGTTCACAGAAACATCACTGGATGACTTACAAATGAATGTGGCTGATGTACTTGCATATTCCAAAAGGAAATAAGCTGAGTTGTTTTCAAGTTAATCTAAAAACATGCCTTGCAGTGATGTCATTAGAGATGTTATTATATTCCCTTTCCTGGAAACAACAATTAGACTGATTAAATTTAACTTTTCTAAACAATTTTAATAACTTATCAGGTCTTTCAATTGGATTCAACAGTGAGCGACACCAACACATTTGATATCCTTATTCGAGATCCAATCAAACAGTGCCAACCTATCCGAATGTACCAAAATGACACCTCTATGAGTTTGCTACTTGGGATTCGTGATCAAACCATCAAAATTGATCCAATCTATGATCCAATCTAGAGGAGGTGGCAAATAAATAAGTCTATATCATTCACTTATTGTTGACGTTTGTATTGAGATTCACTGACAGGCTCAAGTGGCTGGAAACTTTTGCTCATTTGCTTCCGCCATACTTTCAGACTAGTTACTTGTATGATGACAGTAAAAGATTAGATTGGCCCTTCTACATGGATAAGGATAAGGATAAGGATATCTTTATTATAGTGACAAGTGACATTTTACAGAATAATAATACAAGTCGAAACAGAGATGAGTAAACAAAATCACCCAGCCCCAATGGGCTTATTTGTCACTTTAAATAATTTTACATTGAAAATACATACATAGGGGGCAGCACAAATACATTTTTTTTTCAAACTAGCTGTTATTGATAAACACACTTTTTTCGTATATAAAAGGCATTATTTATAAAGATGGCAGTATATTTCTGACAGTCATCATCATTCAGAAACATAAATTTGTCTATATCATCAATATCTTTGAATTCTGGGTATATTGCAGTTATCTTTGTATAAAGCTTCTTTCTTTCAGTTTCATATTTTGGACATTCACATAGAAAGTGGAATTCATCTTCTATCAGTTGACTATTACAGATTTTACATGTTCTATTATTAAGGTTTACATTTGAAAATCTACCTGTTTTCTATTGCAAGAGGTAATATTCCTGATCTAAATTGAGCATACGTCGATCTTTGTGATTTATTTAAATTGCACAATACATAGGGTTCTGGCTTTAAGTCGGATTTGAATAAATTGTAATAGCGAAGCTTAATTTTCTGATGTCTACTTTGGTTCCAGGAGGCAATTTGGTTGTTTGTTAAGTCAATTTTGCATTGTTCAATGTCTAATAGGGGTAAGTTATCATTTATAAGAGGGATTCGCTTCAATTTATTCAATTCCGTAAACCAGTTGTTACATAAATTCCTATTATTTATATTGTACCACAGTATTTTCTTCGGCAGCCGATCATTTGACATGTTTACCAAGCGATTCCATAAAATTATCATATTTAATTGAGCTCTTACTAGACAACTTGTCCAACCCATGTCACCCTCCATAGCAGCCAAGGACAAAACTTGTGCACACCTAGAAAATATCTGATAGCTCTATTTTGCACATCTTGAATGCATTTTTGGATTTTGAAACCCCAGACAGCTGAACAGTAATCAAGAATAGGGGTAACTCCTGTTTGATATAGTTTGGAATAGACCGAAAAAGATAAGTTTTTGATATTGTATATTTTATGTCGTATGGCGCCAAGTGCTCTTGTCCCTGCAGCTGCCAAGTGTGTGGCTGAATTCTGAAAATTTGCAGCTGCCAAGTGTGTGGCTGAATTCTGAAAATTCAGCGATGTGGCGGTTGAGTTTGTGAGCAAGAACCACGGTGAGAGGCATGCACTCCTCCATCTCGTCAGTGGCGTATCCGAACATGAGACCCTGGTCACCAGCGCCAACGTTTCTTTTTTAAATTTATGTTTATTTGACAATGTGTGTATAATTAAATTACTTCCTAAACATCTTCTTACTGATTTCTTGATGTATGTATATTATATCAGGAAAGGACTCAGTGACTTCTTCAAATTTTCCATGTACAATGATGTAGACTAATATGAGAACAAAAAAAAAAATTACTAAAAAAATTACTATTCCAAGTGTTCTTGTACTATATTGATATGCTAACCTTGCTTGCTTGTGTTGCACTCGAATACTTGCTTGCTTGTGTTGCTTAAACGTAACACTTGTGGGCCTCGCTTACCTTACTCGATTACTTGCTTGCTTGTGTTGCTTAAACGTAACACTTGTGGGCCTCACTTACCTGACTCGATTACTTGCTTGCTTGTGTTGCCTAAACGTAACACTTGTGGGCCTCGCTTACCTGACTCGATTACTTGCTTGCTTGTGCTGCTTAAACGTAGCACTTGTGGGCCTCGCTTACCTGACTCGATTTCTTGCTTGCTTGTGCTGCTTGAACGTAACACTTGTGGGCCTTGCTTACCTGACTCGATTACTTGCTTGCTTGTGCTGCTTAAACGTAGCACTTGTGGGCCTCGCTTACCTCACTCGATTACTTGCTTGCTTGTGCTGCTTGAACACAGTACTTGTGGGCCTCGCTTCCCTGACTCGATTACTTGCTTGCTTGTGTTGCTTAACCGTAGCACTTGTGGGCCTCGCTTACCTGACTCGATTAGTTGCTTGCTTGTGCTGCTTAAACGTAGCACTTGTGGGCTTCGCTTAACTGACTCCAATACCTGCCTCCATTACCTGCTTGCTTGTGCTGCTTAAACAATATGTCCGTACATTTTAAGCTGTACTCTGATGTAGTACGCACTGGCTTGACTGAATCTATAAACCCGCATAAACTTGCATCCGCTAATTCAGAAAATAAACTTTGCCACTTAACCAAAAGCACTCAAGATGATAATTTGCAGAAGAATTCCAAAGATATCATAAATCGCAATAAACTGAAGGCTTGTGTATGGAATGCTCAAAGTTTGAGGCAAAAGACTGAGTCTGTGAAAGAGTTCAGAGATGAATTTGATTTGGATATATTTCTGTTCACTGAAACATGGCTTAAAGCAAATGACCAAGTTGAAATTGGGGAACTGGAAAGAAATGGAGAATTTTTCTATTTAAGTGCACCTCGTGAAACCAGGCCTGGGGGTGGTGTTGGTTGCATCGTGAGAACAGGCATAAAAGCATTCAAGAAAGAAAGCATTAACACAAGGACTTTTGAGCATATGGAAATAGAATTGCAAATAAATGGTAGAACTGTCACTATCCTACTTGTGTACAGGCCTGAACCTTCAAACAAGAATAAATACAGCTTATCAGAATTTTACACCAAATTTACAAATTTTCTATCCCACTTTCAAACATACAACCATGAAACGATTGTTACTGGGGATTTCAACTTTCACTTGAACAAACCAAATGATGCCAAAGTTGTCAAATTTACCAACATTCTTGAGATGTATGACCTCATACAACATGTGTCATCACCAACGCACAAGGATGGAAAATATACTTGATCTTGTCATAACAAATACAACTACATCTCTGACTGACTGTGTTGTCAGTGATCTCCTTTCAGACCACAAATGTGTGCTTTTCGATATTAAAATTGACAAAGGCAAAAATCCTCAGAAGGAAATAAAGTTCCGCAAAACTCGGAATATAAATTTATCAGAATTCAAAAAGGACATTAAGCAACATCTTTCACAAAAAGTACAACATTTCAATCGATCAATCTACTTAAGTAACCTGGTGGCACTTTACAACTCAACTGGCAAAGTTTTTGACAAACATGCCCCTGTGAAAACTAAACTAGTGACCTTACGCAAACCCAATCCTTTCAGAAATCAAGAGATTAAACCCCTCAAAACAGCAAAGAGAAAAGCAGAGCGATTGTGGCGGAGAACTGGTCTTGAAAAAGACTGGGAAAACTTCAAAGAAAAACGAAACACATTTAATGAAATGCTTTATCAACTTAAGTCTCACCCCTTAGCAATTTCTACCCTGCAAAATTCACACACGAAGGAGTAGAATACTCCCATGTCGAACAATTCTTCTGTGCTAAGAAGGCTGAGATTAATAAAAGATTGGACGTCAAGGAAAGTATTATGCTGCAAGTGTCCCCCCTCAAATGTAAAATGCTGGCCAAGAATCTACCGATGTCCCTTGATTGGAAGAGAAGCCAAGAGCAAGTCATGGCAATTGGATGTGAAGCCAAATTTCGACAGAATACCTGGCTGAGTGACTTTCTCAAAAAAACTGGTGAAAAGAGTTTAATTGAGACAAGAAAAGACGACAAATATTGGGGTGCTGGTGTAGACCATGATGACCCACAAATCGCTTCTGACAAATACCCTGGTAAAAACAAACTGGGTAAAATACTCATGGATGTCAGAGCTAAATTGGACTAAATATAATTTTAACAAATTTCTATTTATATGAGCTATATTTCAAAATGTTCTATTCATTTTTGTAATGTTCTTGTTGTTTGAACTTAATGTTTTAATCTTCATTGTTGCAGCTTAACATTCCTGAACTTCACATGTCTAATCAGATTGTGGTGTTAAGTATGTATTTTGCGTTTCACAGCTGTACATGGACACTTGGTCTGTTACATGTTGCTTGGTGTAAACAGTAAACTGAGTTTGCTTTGTTTTGGTGAAGCTGAGTTACTATTTATTTAGAAATTATTTCAAAGATGATTGCTTATTTTAAGAAAATTTTATTTTGAATAACAGTTTAAAAAAGGAAAAAGAAAAAGAAATGCATTGGATGGTTATATTACTAGGCAGACCTCATTTGTTGTGTTTGTCGGTTCTCTAAATTTTTTATTTTTTCTGTGTTGAGATATATATATATATATTTTTTTTTTTTTTTTTTTTTTTTTTTGTAGTAATTATAAAAGCCGCTTCTTTAATTTAATTTTGTTCTATATTACAATTTTCAGATTCTATTTGCAATGGATGAACATGTTTATTTCTGCTTTGGGAGAGGTTTGGTGGTGAGTCAGCACAGGTATTTCTGGATCTCGAGCACAGTATGTATATTGGCAAGGTTGTTCCTTACTAGTAAGCATGGATGATTTTATTCACAATGAAGACCTCTTTGGTGGCAACAGCCAGTTGTATTCTCTGGTTGATATTATGAATGAAGACAACTCAGAGGACAATTCTATAAATTTATTTAACTACTCTCCGTATTATAATGATGATCAGGCAAGTGAACTTTTTAATGATAATACTCAATCGCTGATTATTCTTAGTCTAAACTGCCAGTCGTTGCATGCCAAATATGATGAGTTGCAAGTATATCTAGAATATTATCAAAATAAAAATATTGTTATTGACATGATTTGTTTACAGGAAACATGGCTGTCAGATTTGTGTGATGTGTCTCTCTTGTCTCTGGAAAACTATCAGTTCATCTCTAAAGGTAAACAATGCAGTGCACATGGTGGGGTAGCTGTATATTTGCATGAGAAATATAACTATAAGATATTGAACATCTCAGGGTCAAATTTGTGGGATGGGCAGTTTATTGAAATTAGTGTAAATGCTCTCAATGACAATCATGAAAAATTGATTATAGGTAACATATACAGGCCGCCAAGGCAAAATGTTCTAGATATCGACAGCTTTAATGAAGAAATCACTGCTGTATTTCAAACTCTCCAAAGAAATAAAAAATGTGTTAATAACGGGTGATTTTAACATTGATCTATTGAAATGCAAGAACAATCCTCATATAAATCAATATCTAGACAATGTTATGGCCAATAGCTATGTTCCGAAAATTACTTTCCCAACAAGACTTACTAATAATCACGGAACTTTGATAGATAATTTTCTTATGAAAATGAATGATGGTTTTCTTGAGTGTAGAAGTGGAATATTGTTGAATAGAATATCAGACCACCTTCCATATTTTATTAAACTACCATGTTTCAATCGTCATAAGACTGTATTAAAATATGTTCAAATTAACTGTAATCCAGTAGGGGCTAATGAAAACTTAAAAGAATTCTTAGCGGATGCTGGAATAGAGGCAAAATTAAACCGCTGTGAACCAGAAAATAATTATAAAATTTTGAATGATATTTTGAAAACTGGATATGACAAATTCTTTAGCGTAAAAACGGTAAAGTTTAATAAGTACAAACATAAAAAATCACCTTGGATATCACATGGCATAATTAAATCTATAAAGTATAGAGACAAACTTTACAGGGAACTCATAAAAATTTCACCTGAAGACTCAAATTTTGAAATGAAAAGAATTAACTTTCATACTTACAGAAGTATTTTAAGAAAATGTATCCGTACTGCAAAAAAACACTATTACTTTCACTGTTTTGAAACTTGTAAAGGAACATAAAAGCCACATGGAATAACATAAATTTAATTCTAAACAAGGTTGATAAAAAAAGTGATTTTCCTGAACATTTTTTGGTGAACAATAATTATGTATCTGATCCTGATCTGATTGCAAATCATTTTAACCAGTATTTTACCAATATTGGTCCAGAGTTAGCAAATCAAATTGATATACCGGCAGGGAAAAGTTAAATGGATTATCTTAATCTCCCTATCCGACCTGTATCTATTCTATCCAGTCTCTCTAAGGTTTTTGAGAAAGTTATGTTCAAACAAATTTATCAATATTTTAATGAAAATAATCTACTATATGATGGTCAATATGGATTTCGTGCTTTACATTCCACAGAATAAGCAACAATTGAATTTCTGGATAAACTATATTATGAATTAGACAATGGTGAATCACCTATTAGTATATTTTTAGATTTATCTAAGGCATTTGACACCATTGATCATGCTATTATGAAAGCTAAGCTTAAATATTATGGTTTTGATGAAATTTCTTTAAGCTTAATGGAAAACTACTTGACTGATAGATATCAATTTGTTGAATTTAGAGATACAAAGTCTGAATTACTTAGTATATCCACAGGGGTTCCGCAGGGGTCAATTTTAGGACCGCTTTTGTTTATTATTTACAGCAATGATCTACATAGGGTAAATAGTATTTTTAAACCTATTATGTATGCTGACGATACTACTTTAAGTGCAACTCTAAATGGTTTAAAAGTTTCTAACTGTAATTTAGGCCTAAATATTACATCTGAACTAGAAAAATTTAACATTTGGTTAAAATTAAACAAATTGTCTTTAAATTGTAAGAAAACATCAGCAATGATATTTCACATGCCAAGAAAGGATGTTGAATATCCCGATATTTTGATAAATGGAGTGCCAATTGTGTATGTAAAGGAATTTAACTATTTAGGAATTATATTAAATGAAAACCTTAACTGGAAATCTCATATTGACTATATCTCAAAGAAGATATCGAAGGTTGTTGGTATTCTAAATAAACTAAAGCACACCATTCCTGAACAAGTCCTTTTTACGATTTATAACTCGCTTATTCTGCCACATTTGAATTATGGTGCCTCAATTTGGGAAAGTAATATATCTAGGTTAGTAGTGTTACAAAAGAAAGCAATGAGAGCTATCACTAAGGGTAAATTTAATGCTCACACCAGTGTTATGTTTAAGTATCTAAAGACATTAAAATGCCAAGACATCTGTGCACTGCATTGTTTAAAGTTTTGTTATAAATTAGAAAATAGATTGTTGCCGAATTATTTCCTTTTTTCTGGTATTTTTACAAGACGAAGTGAAATTCATGCTCATTACAATAGGAGAATAAATGATTACGATATTCCTAGAATCAAACATGAATTTGCTAGACAAAGTGTAAGATATAAAGCTGCAATGAAATTTAATAACATGAAAACACTTTTCAGAGACAAGATACACACTCACAGTTTTCTAGGTTTTAAAAACTATGTAAAAAGGGCAATGCTTGACAGCTATGATGTGACTTGTGATGTCAGTAACTGCTATATTTGCAACTGATTATAATCTTTATACGTTTTTAGCTTTTGAAAATATTTTAGTTTTCTTGTATTATTTTGGAGCTTTTTTGACTGACTGACTGACTGACAGAAAATGAAACTGAATAACAATAAGACATTTAGACGGAATATGAATACATGACATTTTTGACTAAGGACATGACTGACTGAAAACCTAGCGGAGGCTTCATTTAATCAAATTCATGCAATGATAAGGTCATTTTATGTGTCTCGGATCCTGTGCGTACCTTTGCTGCCTCCCACTTTGCCTCTCAAATACATAATATCTGGTGGCCCCAACGTAGCAGTCCGTTGGGCTTTTTTGGGGTCTCCTCCATTTATGTTTTTGTGATGGTATATATTATGTAATTGTTATAATCTAAATGGAAATAAATTCTATCTGAATCTGAATCTGAATCTGAATCATGATCTCAAGTCAAAGATCAAGCCACAAAGGGAAACTCGAAAGCAATGTTCAAGGTTCTCAATTCCAGCCTTAACAGGAAGCAAGACTTGCCTCTACCCAATCATACAAATGAAGAAGACCTGGCAAATGAATTCAACAATTACTTTGACGAAAAGATCAAAATGATTAGGTCAAAATTGGACTCCAATTCAAACAAAACAAATGATGCTCTAATGAACATTAATCATAAGCTAGGCCAGTTTAAAGCTTTATCTCAAGAGGAAGTTAAAAAGCTTGTCACTGACATGCCAGTAAAACATTGTCAACTTGATCCCATGCCCACTTGGCTATTGCTTAATTGCATTGATGAATTTCTTCCAGTTATGACAAAAATTGTCAACATGTCATTGACACTTGGAGAAATGCCTCTTGATCTGTGCAAAATCCCAAAAATGTTTACACTAGTATAGCGAATTCGCCTTTTTCCTAAGGAAGTATTAAAAAATGGAATAGTTGGGTAGTATTGAAACGAGTGCTGTGACTGTGACTAGGGATATTAAATTAGGACCCATATATATCAGGTAGCATGGCTTTCTTAAATTTAAAGACGAACAGACAAGTGAAAAAAACATAAACTTGAAAAACATTTATGTTTTCTTCACTTGTCTGTTCGTCTTTAAATTTAAGAAAGCCATGCTACCTGATATATATGGGTCCTTATTTAATTTCACTAGTCACAGTCACAGCACTCGTTTCAATACTACCCCAACTATTCCATTTTTTAATACTTCCTTAGGAAAAAGGCGAATTCGCTATACTAGTGTAAACATTTTTGGGATTTTGCACAATTGTTTTTCTTGGAACATTGGCTATTTCACTTTTAAAAGACACCTCAAGAGCCATCTCATTAAATGTCCTATTGACATTTACTCTTTCATATAGGTTATTACTTTCAATACTTATCAACATGGAAGTAATTGTTATTATTATAGTTACTATCATTATGCTCTGTATACTTAACCAATCCATTTATCCAATAACACAGTCATTGAGGGGTCAGATGTCTCCAGATAAATCCTAAAACAAATGTAGAATTTCCCCAGTATTATAACCCTATAGCTTAGTATGTGTGTTTCATCTTCCTCTCATTCCACTCATCTTTATCTCATCTTGTGTCCAGGTAAATAATTAAGTCACATTAATTCATCTGGCACAAATCATCCTAAGGTTTTTGAAAATTTGTATTTGTAATGAAAACTTGTTTTCACGAATATTTAAAAAAAAAAAAACAAAAAAAAAAAAGCATGCACTTGTAAAGCCACTTTTAAAGAAGACGGGTCTTGAACCTAACAAAAAGAATTACCGACCTGTCTCTAACCTTTCATTTCTTGGCAAACTAATTGAAAGTGCCATAATCAAACAGTATGTTGATCATCTCTCACGAAACAAACTTGATGATGAAAAGCAATCAGCCTACAAACAGTTTCACAGTACAGAAACTCTCTTAACGAGAATCCACAATGATATAATGCTTAATTTGAGCAAAGGAGAGGTGACAATGCTGGTATTGCTGGACCTGTCAGCGGCATTTGACACAATTGATCATGACATTCTGCTGGACAGGCTGCAAAACAGATATGGTGTGCATAGCTCAGCACTGAAATGGTTCAAGTCATATATTTCGGAACGATCACAGTCTGTTACGATAAATGACACAACATCAAGCAAACTTCCACTCAAGTATGGGGTGCCACAAGGTTCAAAACTTGGTCCAATTTTGTTCAACTCGTACATCGCTCCAGTAAGTGAGGTGGCACAATCAAATCAAGTGAATGATCAAAAGTATGCGGATGATGAACAACTTATTCTTTCTTTCAAGCCAACCTTTCTGAATGAAGAGCAGGCGGTGCGGAAATGGAAAATGTATAGCAGAAATAAGGGACTTCTTGCACAATAACAAGTTGTGCAATAATGGTGACAAAACTGAACTTCTTCTGGTTGGTGCTCCTGGTCAGTTGAAGAAACTGCAAGTGTCATCAATCAATGTTGACAATGTTGAAATCAAAACTGCTGATCATGTCAGAAATCTCGGAGTGCTATTCGACAAAAATATGACAATGGAAAGACAAATCAACAAGATGTGCCGAAATGCTTTCTTCAATTTGAGAAATATTTCAAAACTTCGAAAGAATCTAGACAAAGAAACGGTTAAGACAGCTGTGAATGCTCTTGTCACCCCTCACCTTGACTATGGAAATGGACTCTTGTATGGCACAACCAGCTGTTTAACGAATAAGCTTCAAGTTGCCCAAAACTCAGCTGTTCGATTGATTGAGAGATTGAAAAGACATGACAGTGTAAGTCTCAGCAGAAAGCAACTACATTGGCTACCGATTCCAGCAAGAATCCAGTTCTAACTGATGATGATCACATGGAAAGCAATGAATTCCCAAGCTCCATTGTACATTCAAGAACTTATTCAAGCCAAACCCCAGCAAGACCACAATCTGAGAAGCAACCATAGACACCTGTTAGCAGAACCTATCCCATGCAACAAAAATAAGTTTGAGGACAGAGCTTTCTCATATGCAGCCCCAAAACTCTGGAATAGTTTGCCAGAAAAATTGAGAACAATAAACAATTTGGAGAGTTTCAAGAATAACCTTAAAACTCACTTGTTTAAACAATTCTACCCCTGAGCTCATTTGAGCAGCGCTAATGAGCAGTTTACTGGAATTAGCGCTATATTAAGTTATTATTATTATTATTATTACTTTGTGTTCTCACCAAAATGATAGAATATGATATAAAAGCATACATTGAAGCTGTACAGATCAATTTCAAACTCGATCATTCACACTTAACTTGAAAGAAATCTTACAAGCATGATTGAAATCCGAAATTAGAGATGTTGTTGTTGTCAAGAAGTTTTTAAGGTGTCTGGTGGCTGCATTTAATGTTAGTCAACTCTCATTGTGAAACTTCTCATCCATTTAGAGACATGCTGCAGAGTAGGTGTGACCTGAATTGCTTTTGTTTTGGTTGTGGTGTTTTGCACTACCTGCAGGTCTGGTTTAAAAGGGTGAGTTTGGTTTTTAAAAAAAGGAGAAGATAGGAATCTGTATGCAAAAATATTGAGCTTACACTGTAAATTTCGAATTTTGAGTTAGCTTAATTGCTTGAGTGAGATGGTTGCACAATTCCTTTGAGCCAAGATTGCTTGTTGTTTGCAAGTTATAACAACATAAAGATTATCATAACTCAAAACGGCAAGCTATCATGGCTCAAACAAATTGTGCAACCATCTCACTCAATCATTTGAGCTAACTAAAAATTTCAAATTTGACAGTGTAGTTCTTGACAAGGAAACTGAAATAGTTTCACTTTTTTTTGGTGTTGCATTGGTTTGTGCATCGTGCTCAAAATAGTCTGCAAAGTTAAGGCAAATTGTCTGGTAGAAGTTCAACTCAACTAAGAATTTCTTGAGCGTAGGTGACAAACACTTAGTTAATTATGGTGTGCAAATAAGAAAATAAGGCAATTTGATTTGCTTTGGAGATAACAGGCTCCTATTCTTGAATAAATTACCCATAGGAGCGAGTGTATATGACAGCAGCTTGTAAAGCTGTCAAGTCTGCTCCATATATATCCTTTTGGCGAAGTCAAGAGCCTGAAATACTTCAAAGCTCACCATCTGTGTCATCCCACATAAAAATCACCGGATGTGCTTGACGACTATATGTTTCCTGGTTCCATCATCTCTGCTTTTTTTAATGACAAAGCTTTAGTACATTTCATTGCTTCCTGCCAGTTCATCAAACTTCTAAGTTAACTGATGTACTTGACGAATGATTGGCTAAGTCATGAGAGTGACAGTTGGTTGGATAGCTATAAAGCATGTAACTGCTCGAGAAGTGTACAGTTATTGTTCAGCTACAGGAAGATGCAAAAAACCTATAAAGTGCCAGTCAAGGAAAATAATTGCACAATGGAGAGGGCATATACTGGTGACGGGCATTAAAATCAGTAAATTTGATATACAAAAGGGTGGACGTTGAACTGTGAAAATGCCACATCATGACTTAGACTTAGACTTAGACTTTTTATTTGCTTTTCCCAGCACAGATGAAACAATGTGTAAGGGAGGGAGGGATCTTTAAGACAGATTTCTGTCGCTGTCAAGATCCCCCCCTTATGTGTCTCAGAGAGAACCATGCCAGTCATTCTGGTGTGCTGTGCATTTGGACCAAAACTGATGTGTGAGAAGTAGGAGATGAAGGGAATGAGGGGATGGAGAATGAAATGAAAGATTTATGACTGAGTAAATTAAGAACATATGAAACAATTTTCTATGTCACATTCTGTGACATATTTGTCAATAAGGAAATTCTTGGCATATCTACTGAAACCATTCAGACTATGGGTGTTAACTTTCTCTTTTATGGGAGGAGGAATTGAGTTATAGATTTGTGGAATCACAAATCTAATACTTCTATCAACTAAGCTGTGTCTTCCCAGAGGTACCCTAAGATTAGTGGCATTTCTAGTATCATAACTGTGCATGTCATTGTTGCGTACGAACAATTGGTTGATAAAGTACGTAGGAAGAGTTTTGTTCTCTAATTTGTAGATGAATTTATACAATTGTAAGATTCAGATTCAGATTCAGATTCAGATAATTTATTTGTCTCATACAAAATAAGCACATTGGAGACCCCTCTAAGGCTCCCAAGAGCCGCTACCAAGGGGCCACCAGTCAAAATATCTCAAATTTCATATAAACGAGACCGTTATATGAGTTTTAATATATATATAAAGATTAATAGACAGGAACTAGAAGAGAATAAGTGCAACGTATTCGCATACCGACTGGAGTTTTCACACAGTGACCGGAGAGGGTGATGCAGACGTAGGAGGTTACTTTCTTCAAGAAGATGACGTTTAAAACAATTACAATTCTGAAGTAGATAGATTATATATGATTTTGAGAACAAATATAACAATTATCATTATTACAATATGTTTCGTAGTTTTTTATCAGACTATTTTTTACATACAATTTGAATCCAATGAAACTGTGAGTGAAAATCTTTTGCCTAATAAGTTCTGTCATGTCATTATATCTTAATGGCAATCTATATTTTATACTCTGTTTTGCAAATTCATGCTTTACTCGAGGTAAAGGTAAGGAGTGAATATCAGATGATCTGGTTACATACCTGGATCCAGGTCCCTCGTTCAGGACAACACAGTCCAGCAATGATTCCGGAAGTGTGGCATTAAAGAATTTGTAACATAGCTTATAGTCATGTAGTGTGCATATGTCTCTAAATTTAAGTATTCCCAAATTCTTAAAAATTACGCTAGTGTGGGCATTATATCTGCTCTTGCTGAGTACGCGTACTGCCTTTTTCTGTAAAATTTCTACCTGCCGATGTTTAACACCCCACAGAAAAACGCCATAGTTAAGATGTGACAGAATCAAGGAGTTATATATGTTAAGCAGGGGTTGTAGAGGAAGAATGTTTTTAAGTCTATTTAAGATACCTATTGTTTTTGATATCTTCTTAGTTACGTGATCTGAGTGACCTCTCCAGCTAAGATTTTCATCCAAAATTATTCCCAAGTAGTTGAATGTTTTAACGAATTCGATTTCCTGTCCATTTATTTGGATTTTTGGGGTATCAATTTTTCGCTGGTTAGTGCGGAATAGCATTGCTTTCGTTTTTTTTACAATTTAATGACAATTTGTTAATCTCTAGCCAGCTACTAACCTTCTTCAATTCATTGTTGATGAGTTTATTTGTATTTTCATTAGGATTGATTAGTTTTATCGCTTTCATTGTTGTTATTAACGTAGAGTCATCTGCATAAGTTATTGGATAAAATATATCAGAAGCATTGGCCATGTCATTGACGTATATAATAAATAGAAGAGGGCCTAAGATAGACCCTTGAGGTACACCAGTAGTTATGGGCAATAAATTTGATTTATTTCCATTGAATTCCACATATTGATACCTATTTGAGAGATAGCTTTTTAACAGACATAACGCTGTATCTTTAATTCCATAGAATTTCAACTTTTCTAGAAGTATTGTATGGTCCAGTGTATCAAAAGCTTTCGATAAATCTAAATAAATATTCAAGGGAACATCATTGTTGTCCATTTCAGAAGTTAAACGTGCTACAAGTTCTATTGCAGCATATTCAGTACTGTGATTCTGCCTAAAACCATACTGACTTTTATAAAATAGGTTCATATCTGAGAAATATTGATAGATTTGATTGTATATGACCTTCTCAAAAACTTTTGATACACTGGGTAGTAAGGATACAGGACGATAGTTTTCTATACAATTTTTCTCATTTTTTTTAAATATCGGATTTACTTTGGCAATTTTTAGCTTATCTGGAAAGACACCAGTTTGTAAACATTGATTGATTATTTTAGAAAGAGGACAGCTTAGTTCTTGTTTCAGGTGTTTTAATAATTTGTTTGAAATTTTATCTATGCCATATGATGTCTTAGGTTTCAAGTTATCTATTGTTTTAATGATATCATTTGTATTTACCGCTTCAAACAAAAAGGTGCTGTCATGCAAAAAAGGTAAATAGTCTTTAAAAGAAACATCTTCGGTAACAGGAAAATTGCTCGCAAGTTTTGGACCAAGTTCAACATAATATTTATTAAATTCATTAACAATTACATGATAGTCATGCACATTTGTTCCATTAATGCAAAATGATTCAGGACAGTCTGTTTTCTTTGTGTCTTTGTTTAAAACAGAGTTAATAATTTTCCAAGTTTTTTTAATGTCTGATTTTGTTTCACTAAAACATTTTTCATAATAAGTTTTTTTGGCATTCCTAATGCATTGTTTAAGAATTTTGTTAAATGTACCCAAATTTACTTTTTTGATTACATAATCCGGAGATGTGATGGATAGTTTCTTAAGATCACAGTATAATTTATCCCTAACAGATATTGATTTAATAATTCCTTGAGATATCCACTTCTCTTTCTTGTGCTTATGTTTCTTGAATTTGACAAATTTTTGAGGAAAGTGCTTCTGAACACAGGTTTCTAGTATTTGATCTAATTTCTCATAACTATCATTAGCGTCCAAACCAAGAATATTGAGAAATGATCCCTAAAAGTATGAGGTATATATCATCAATTTTAAGGAGGTTCAGGGACTTAAAAAGAGGGTTAGTGTGAGCATTATACTTGGAATGACTTATCAGTCTAACAGACTTTTTTTGCAGCTTAGCCAGTCTCTCAGCTGATCCACCCCAGACAACAACCCCAAAGCTTAAGTAAGGCAAGATTAACGAACTGTATATCATTTGAAGTATGTTTTGTGGCAGAAAACGTCTTAATCGAGATAGTATTCCATTAGTTTTGGCTATTTTCTTTGTTAACTGGGTTATGTGAGGTTTCCAAGATAGGTGACAATCTAAGGTTATACCTAAGTACTTAAAGTCTTTCACAAATTCTATCAATTTACCATTTATATTGATTTCCATATCAGTTGGCTTCTTTTGTACTGGATGAAACAGCATAGCTTTAGTTTTATCCCCATTTAAGACAGTTTATTTACTTTAAACCAAATGTTTACCTTTTCTAATTCAGTATTTATATCTGTTATTAAATTCTGTTGATGATTCAAGGAAGATTCCAGGGCAGTGAAAAGAGCAGTGTCATCTGCATATATTATTGGATGAAAGAGAGAACATGCAGAGGATATGTCATTTAAGTATATAATAAAGAGCAGGGGCCCCAAAATTGAACCTTGTGGGACACCAGTCTTAATAATCAATTCCTCAGATGTTACACTGTTATAGCTAACAATTTGAGGTCTTTCTGACAGATATGTTTGAAAAAGTTTAAGTGCATTCCCCTTTATTCCATAATGCTTTAATTTCTCTATGAGTATAGAATGGTCCAGCGTGTCAAAGGCCTTTGAGAGATCAAGAAATATACTAAGTGAGATATGCTTGTTATCCATTGCACAAGTTATTCTGTCAACAAGTTCTAAAGCTGCCATTTCTGTTGAGTGACACGCTCTAAAGCCATATTGATTATCATAGAACAGGTTATTATTACTAAAGTGATCAAATAATTGCTGATGTATGATTCTCTCAAAGACCTTTGACACACTCGAGAGAATTGATATTGGTCTGTAGTTTTCTATTATGTTAGTATCACCTTTCTTGTGTATTGGGAGTACTTTTGCAATTTTGAGTTTTTCTGGAAATATGCCACTATTGAGTGTTTGATTGATAATAAGTGTTAGTGGCTTAAGTATTTCATCTTTAATTCGTTTAAGTAGTTTATTAGATATGTTATCTGTTCCCTGGCTAGTTTTTGGCTTCAGACTATCAATTATTTTCCTTGCAGTTTCCTCGTTTATAATTTTGAAAGCAAAGTCTGGTATATTAATCTCATTTAAGTAGTTAGTATAGTTGACATTATCAATAGGTGTTATTTTATCAGCCAGATTTATACCTATATTAGTGTAATAGTTATTAAAAGCATTAGCAATTCTTTTGGGGTCGTCATGCACTTCATTATTAATGATAAATTGATCAGGAGGTTCGTTTTGACTTTTTGAAGAAGAGCTAATTAATTCTTTTATACATTCCCACGTTTTCTTTATGTCTTGTTTACGTTTCTTGAATTTAGATTGATAGTAATGTGCTTTTGCATTTCTAATCATTTTTTTCAGAATCCTGTTATAAGTTTTTAAATTAGTTTTTAGAGTATCATGCATAAAATCTGATACTGGTGTATCCTTCAGTCTCTTGTAAAGAGCATCCCTAATTTTGATTGATTTTATTATACCTGTAGTAATCCATCTAGAGCTCTTATGCTTATGCTTATTGTACTTCACAAATTTGATAGGAAAATGTTTGTTAGTTAGTTTTATCAGCACATCATTTAGAATATCATAGTTATAATTCGGATCATATTGCTTAAAGCCGTCTATGATACAGGAATGTACCAAATCATGTTTTAAATTCGCGATTGCACTAGGTGCATGGATAGCTGACCTTACTAGCCTTTGTCTATTGCAGGGTATTTTTAAATTTTTGAAGCAAACAAAGTAGGGTTGATGGTCAGATATATTCTGGAGCAGAATGCCAGAGGTTGTAGCTGAGAGACCAGCCAAGGACTTCACAAAGCAATTATCAATTAGAGTTCTGCTATTACTGGTGATTCTGGTTGGCATTGTTATTTTGGGATAGAAACCGTCACTTATCAATGAGTAGAAGAAAGAATTTATATGTTCTTTTTCTGTTATTTTCATTAAATCAATATTGAAATCGCCAAATATTATGACATTTGACCAATTTTGTAATCCCAATAAAGTCTGTTCCATACTTTCTGTAAAGGCTGTATAATTACCGACATTGTCTCGTGGAGGCCTGTATATATTTCCCAAAATAACTTTGCCACAGCCTTGGCTTGAAGTTTCTGAGAGTTGGATTTCGATAAAAAGACTATCACATAGATCATTATTTATGATCATAGGTAGAACTTTAAATTTCAGAGTATCTCTTATATAATAAGCTACACCTCCATGTTGGCTAGCTATTTTAGGTTTGTAAATTAGTTTATAGCCGTCTATTTGCAAGGGGTTTACATCATGGTCAGCAAACAGCCAAGTTTCCTAGACAAATAATATGAAACATGCAATTTGATTCTGCATAGTAATTAAGGTAAACATTAAGCATATCGAATTTGGAGAACAAGGACTGACAGTTTAAACTTAACATGTTTAGAGACTTATCATTATCACTAAGTACCTTTACTGTGTCTTCATTACAGTAGTAAGGAGAGCTGACAAACATTTCCGGCATACCATCATCAAGGTCATCTTCATCACATTCTAAGTTGAGTAGATCAAGTAAATTGTCAGTCATTACAAGATGAGCATGGCATTGATGAATAGCAGGCACAAACAGCTGTCACTAAAAATAGATAAGAAGTGGGTCAATGGATCATAATCAGGCTTATTATGAAACAAGAAACACAGAACAACAATAAACAAACATAAACACTCTACAACATCAGCTGAGAATTGAAGTGAGGTGATAATGCTTTCACTTTTCTCAGGAATTTTTATACTTTTGGTCATGCATTTGCAGTTTTTACCGTTGATTTGGTCTTGATAACTGATACAGGGGTGAATGAGTGAACGGATGAGGTTTGAGATGGAATTCTGCGATGGCCTACTCACTAAACCAGCATACAGGTGATTACAACAGCACATCACACAAAGCGGCATGGGTCTCTCTGAAACAAGATATACAACATAAAGTAAAGCATAAAAAGTACAAATATGCTGATAGAGCATTAGACTGCTTCTGGGTTTTTCCCTCTTGGATACTTCAATTAAACATTTTTTTGCAAAAAATCTCTCATTATTTTTATGTTATTATAATATATATACATTTTTACCTTTACCATAAACAACAAAAGGATTAGTTTGATTAAATTGAAGTCACATAATCAATCTGCAATCTTTTTTCTTTTTTAAATTTTAGTGTCTTTGCGATGTAATATCATTGCATTTAAAGTAATGCACTGCGAGTCTTTGTTAGGAATTTGTCAAATCCCTTCAGAAGTGTCACAAGTAAAATAAAGTATACTTAGATTCTGTGAAAAGCAAGGAAATAAACATTTATCATGGAATCAAAGAAACATCAGTAGGCTTTGAAAAAATAAGTCCATTTGAAAAGTACAATGCTGTCTCATCACCATCAGTTTCACATAATTAATTAATAGAACATTCTTAAGATATAACAGAAATTCCATGCATTAGAATGAACTTTTATCCATAATAGTCCTGGTTTCGAGACCAAAAGTTGAGTGTCATTTTAATCGCATCATATTAAGCATAAGGGATAATTAAGGAAGTTTGACACAAAGCATGGTAGCACTTTAAATTTAAACTCTGCATTGTAATTATGCAATGTTCATAGAGATATTAAAAAACAGATGATAAGCGAGTGTCCATTTATAGGTCTATTTTTTCTTGTAGGTTTCCCGAATCTCTGTTAGTATTTGGCCCATCCAATTGTCGCCTTTCCATTCTCCTTCGTCACCAACGTTTCGGGAGGTTATGCTCATTCCAATTCCATACTGGCTATCAAATGAGGCTTCTCCTATGGAACGATCTCCAGTGTTCACAAGGAACATTTGTGCCTCTGGATTTTGCTCATACTTCATAGCATTTACATTTTTCAGCACACGATAGGCCTGCTTGTCCCAAAGATCCTTTTTGTAACCTTTTATTCTTTTTCCTAAGTTTAGGATTTTATGGGGGTCACTCTCTTCCATAATTTTTTTTGCAGTTTCATTGTCCCAAAAAACAGGGCCTTCGATCTTTGGAAGTATTGTTCATTGCAGGAGAAAGTCTGACCTTCAACTTTGACATTTAGCTGATGGAAGTTACTCAGGATACTATGTTTTGAGTAAAACACAACAGTCTGATCAGTGAACTTTGTAGCTCGTTTTTCTGCATGAAGTGAGGGGGGCAGTTCATTGAGGTTGTCAGTTGTGAAAAGCTTTCCGTTAACATAAAGCTTATCCAGCTTGAGCCGGACACTAGTGAATTCTGACATCCCTTTAGCTGCTTTAAAAATTGGCCATAGTTGTTGACGGTTTGCAGTGATTTCTGCAGGATAATCCTCAAAAATCCCTAGGTGTTTGTCAGCAACTTTCGTTCTGTTGAGCAATACTGTCTGTCTGTGTTTAAGAGACAGAAATTTCACAATTATAGGTCGGACCAAGCCTTCTTTCTTTGTGTAAATTCTGTAGGCATATTCAATCATAATTTGCCTTGCATTTTTAAGTCTCATATCCTTTTCCAATATTTCATAAATTTTCTCCTCTGTATCTTCGGAAGCACCATTTGACTCTTCAACCCCTCTGAATATCAAGTTATTTTTTCTATTCTGGCTTTCTTGTTGGAGCAATTTTCCTTTAGTTTCTGAGAGTTCTTTTCTCAATCTGACATTTTCTCCTTTCAGAGCACTCACGTCATTCTCAAGTTCATTGCACTTTTGCAGTGTATCTTTATTTGAAGTCTCAAGACTGTGCTGCATATGTTCTATTGACTTCTCCATTGTGGGTATTGAAACGTCTTTTAATTCAGTAACTGACCTTTGAATATTTTCAATTGCATCCAGTCTTTTTGTGATTGCTTTTAACCACTCAGGTTGTTCCTTGGGTATCTCAGCCATAGTGTCTGCCTTCACAGGTTGATTTCTCTGCTGGATTCGTGCTGAGGTCCGTTTCTTGTCTCCTTTCTTGCCCATAAATCCATAAAAAGTGACACAAATTTATCCAAAGTATGTGTACATCCGTGTTATTAATAGTCCTTCATGTTAGGCAGGTTTAAGAGAGACTTGCACGTGTTATTCCATCAAAAAATATCCAAGAATCAGGAGAGCCAGAAATCAGCTGCCACTCAGGTCAGCCATATTGGATCAAACTCATGAGTCATCATCATACAAATACTTCCACTGCTAATTTGATTTAAGGAGACTAATACCACTTCTCGCGATCATTTAAGCACTAGAATTTCTTTCTGCTGGTGCATTGATTATGCTGGAACCTTTTCCATCGGCAAAACACACCGTTAGCAAAAGAAATCTATGATGATCTTGTGATCTGTTGCACATGCTTATTGCACACAAGACTAAAGTTTCTAAAAACGGGTTCTGAAAAAAGGAAATGTGACAATTAATAAGTATGGAATGCAGTTACAACTGAGATGAAATCTCTCAAGGGTCTAATACGTTATACACAGAAGGCCTACTTCATCTTTCTACTCCCCTGTTCATGCTCCAATAGCTTTTCTGCAAAAACACATGTTTCCAGTTTGAATTTTCTTTACGTTGTCTTGTCTACTCATAGTTTTCAGCTTCATCCTCAAGAACTCAATTACGTTTGCGTTACTCAGACATTATTTTGTTATCGTTCAGATTCTAATGCATCATATAATAAACACCGTACTTTGTCTTTGTACTCCCTCGTTCATGTTCAAACAACTTTTCTACAAAAGCTCCTGCTTCATCTCTGAATCTTCTTCTTTTTTTTTTGTCTTGCCTGTCATCATTATTCTCAGCTTCATACTCAAGAATTCAATTACTTTGCACATAATTCTCCTGATGCTGTCTCTTTGACAGGAAGCCAGAAAAGTATGTCATTAAGATTTCTTCTTCTTCTTCTTCCATTAAGTGCAGTCCTCCTGGCTGGAGTATTTTGCACTGTTAAAAGCCTATGATTTATGCTGTTCCTTGCATATATCACATTACCAAATACTTTTCTTTCTCAAAGATATGTCAAATTACCACATCTATTATATGAAATGACCTCTGAGGCAATATGAGCAACATGTATATTCAGAATGTCAGATGCTGGGGGGGGGGGGTGGCCACCGTGGCATGGGCCGAGTATTGGTTAGACACCGATTTGGAGGGTTCTAACATACATGTAAGAACCTGAGAGAGACTCAGAGAGGTGTATAACTGACTTAGACATCATATACTTCAACTATTACATGCTTTTACTTATAATATTTGCACAATAAACAATAATTTGATTTTTTGTCGGCTGTTGTTAACATTGTTAACCTTAGCAGGGCACTAACATGAAAAATTGTCAGTTAGATACTGGTTTCTCAAATAGTATTTATATCTTGGTGATGTCTAAATTGGAATTTAACCTGACATTCATCTAATATTTATGTAAACTATAGTATATGTTAAGTTATCAGCTACATCAGTCACTGAGGCACAAGAGGCAGCCAGATAAAAAATTCCATTAATCAATTCACACTTCAAGCTGAAGTCTTGGATTTCATACAATAATTCAATAGAATCAGTTCAATATCTTTCCAGACTAAAAGGATTCTTAAATTAATAAAAATAACGTGCAAGCACTTTAACAGCTGCTTGTAGATAGACTTAGTATATCTATCTATCTATCTATCTATCTATCTATCTATCTATCTATCTATCTATCTATATATCTATCTATCTATCTATCTATCTATCTATCTATCTACAATGTATATACTCCCTCCCTGCCTTAATCCCCCTCCCTTTTTTCTTTCCTATACTTTCCTTCCTTTTTTCCTTCCTTTTTTTCCTTCCTTTTTTCCTTCCCTTTTTCCTTCCTTCATTCCTTCCTTCATCCCTTCCTTCATTCCTTCATTCCTTCCTTCATCCCTTCTTTCATTCTTTCTATTGAATCTGCAAACACTGGATCTGACTACTGCTGTTGTTGCTGGTTTCACTGCAGCTGATCATTTGAAACTCCCGCCAATGTCACAGAAGTTTACCAAAAGTTGATGGAAGCAAGATAAAATTATATTGAGACTGTATGCTAAGTTTCAAGGCGATAGGTGAAATAGCGTGACTTCCTATATGGTCAGAGGCTTACAGAAAATTCCACCTGTAATACAGGCTGCAAGCAGCTGTAAAAATAACGTGCAAGCACTTTAACAGCTGCTTGTAGATAGACTTAGTATCTATCTATCTATCTATCTATCTATCTATCAATCTGTCTATCTATCCTGCCTCCCTCCCTTCCCCCCTCCCTGTTTTCCTTCCTTCTTCCTTCCTTTTTTCTTCCTTTGTTCCTTCCTTCTTCCTTTGTTCCTTCATTCATTCCTTCCTTCATTCCTTCCTTCCTTGATTCCTTCCTTCCTTCATCCCTTCCTCCATCCCTTCCTTCATTCTTTCTATTGAATCTGTAAACACTGGATCTGACTGCTGCTGTTGTTGCTGGTTAGACTGCAGCTAGACATTTGAAATTCCCGCCAAAAACGAACATTTTAGTTTTGTAAATAAAAAGTGTAATGTCACAGAAGTTTACCAAAAGTTGATGGAAGCAAGATAAAATTGTATTGAGACTGCATGCTAAGTTTCAAAGTGATAGGTGAAATAGTGCGACCTCCTATATGGTCAGAAGCTTACAGAAAATTCCTCCTGTAATACAGGCTGCAAGCAGCTGTAAAAACGTGTATGTAGTACATGTAAAACCATGGCTGTTCCGGCCTAAAATTCTTGTTGTTGAACTGCGGATTTGAACTAGTTGCGCGACGGGGAAGTCGCTGCTGCATCAAGTCGGAGGTCCCTTGTGTCAGTGTTTCTGCTGGCCAACATATAGAAGGGAAAGAAATAGTGTGTACTTCCCTGTCTCATCTCACTAATCAAGGCATATTGTCAAGAATTTTCCTTAGACAGTTGCACTATTTACATCTTCCCATCTAAATCACCTTCCCTCAGATTATGTATTAATTTTTTTGGAATAAGAAATTGTTCATTCTCATGCGATTCATACTCTGCCTTGGATAACCTTGGTGAAAAGTACAAAACCACGAATGTGGCAAAGCAATTTGTGCTCTTACTAAAAAATCTGATAATCCCCAAAAACAACAGACATGGTAAGAGTTGGTTAGTTGGTTAGCTCGAGGAAAAGCTTATATTAAGCCATAAGCCCAGCTTGCAACACAAACTAATAGATATGGAAGCAGACCGCAACATTTAGACATATGGTCTTGTCAGCAACAACCTTCTGAGTTATTCCTTCAAATAAGGCCAAAGACTATCCAGGATTACCTTTCAAATAACATATAATCTGTAATCAACTGAGATGGTTTAGCCAACAGTACTTTTCATGCAATCTGCAACTATATTGAATCACTATTATATTGTTGCAGTCCAACCTTTGCAGTGGTCACCAGACTGATTAAACTTTTTTTGATTTTGTAAATCTTTCATGAGCTTCAGTCTCCCCTTCGTCCTCTTTCTCCTGACTGTCTGCCTCTTCTCTTCCAAGCACTCTAAAAAATGTCGGGACAAAATTGGTTTTTTGAAAAACCAAATTTCAATGCAAAACCAAAATGGATTTTTAAAAAAATCCATTTTGGTTTTTTGCATTGAAATTTGGTTTTTCAAAAAACCATTTTGAATCTAAAAAACCAATTTTGTCTGGAATTTTTTAGAGTGAGTGTCATTTCTCAGAGAAATCCTCTACTTTATTCTGCTTTCATTATATTTCACCTCATCTTTCTCTTTGCTTTCAAGTTGTCAACTATCCACTGGAGTTCCATTCCACCATGCACTGTACCCTATTCTCACTTTGTGACGTATACTCACAATGTGTGCTGCCATGAAGCTTGACCGAACTGTTCATGCTGTGAAACTGGACACAACAATGCCATTCCATTAAATGGAATACTTTCAGGAAAAAAACAACCTCAATTCTTACCACTGCACTTTCATCATTAAAGTTAATGTCGGGCAAATCTTTTTCTGAGAAGGTTTCTTCGAAAACAAAATGTGTTTTTTCTACTCTGCATATCAAAAAGCATTCTGGCTTTTGAAATCTGTCAACAGAGAAACCTTATTACTTCTCATGAAAGTCATCGATTACTATATTTTACGAGACACATGATAACATCAATATTGTCTGTGTATAAATTTTCTAAAATGTTTTTAAATGTTAATCGTCAATAAAATTGTTTTTTAGTCATTCACTATTATAGTCATTCAGATGCTTCCTTCTACAATGTCGAATAAGTCTGATAAATATATGTTCACTGAGTGTGATACCTCACAAATTCCACACAAGAAAAACATTTTCTTAACAATGATTATAATTTTCAGCTAATGGTATTGCCTACTTTTAGGTCAAATTCACATAAGTAGGGCAATAACCATCTCCTTGCTCTCAGCAAGAGCTAATCGTGTTTTGGTGCATTTTCTTTTACCCCAATTAAAATGGTGTGATTTTATACAATATTCTTTGGTAATCTGATCCTTGAATGTGAGGTTACTGAATTTATATCAGAGAGATAGGCGCAGTTAGACAATAATATTTCAGGATAGAGGTTCATGAGATACCTCAGGGTTCCACCTATCATTTCAACGTGCACTTTTTTAATACTTATTTCCTCTCTTTGAGATCAATGTTGTCAACCTCCCAAGTTGTTGCGATCACATAAATCATGGTGCCCAGAAGCCATTTTCTGGTCATTTGAGATTTCATTTGGGGACATCTGTGGTCATCAGAGGTCCATATGATCCTTGCTGATGGGCATTTATAGCATGTAAATCTGCAAAAAAACACTAAATGAATCTCCACTCAGGAGTTTATTTGTGAAATCACAAAATGAAATGGCAAAAATAGTTTTACATCTCTATCCTAAGGACATCAATTTGATTACACTGTGCGAATGAACATAAGAAATTACGATGTTATACATTGAACAATAGACCTGTTTAACTAGCTGGAATATCATTTATATGGTTGAATGAAAAACAAAATGGTGACCTTCTCTTCCAAAAAGTAGGTCATGTATCCTGCCATCCCTTAGCAGCAGCAGAACCAGACATTTTGAATTGTTCTAAGTTTGCTTGAAGCAAATAGTATGTCGCCAGCTCTCTGTTGCAAAAATAATGTGGAAGGTTGTTCAACCTGACATCTTATGCAGCTCAGAAGCTGATGCTTACACAATAAGTTGCAGGAATTGTGATGAAGATGACTAAAAATATAACTTGTCGAAAGATAAAAACAAAAGCTTTTTCTTTTTAGAAATACAATACCTACAACTGGAACCTTTTCTATGAAGCTGTTTAAATGACCATATTCTTTATGTGATAACATAATTGATAACTTATTTTTTTGTTCTTTATTTCAGGTGAGTGATAATGAGTGAAGTATTACAAAACTATTATAGGGTGGGGTGAGTACCAAGTGATCTTTCAGTTTTATATTCCATTATCATTTCTGATCCAAATAAGTATTTAACCATTTATGACAAGTCCTACATTTCCTAACAAACTTCAACACCTCAGGTGGAATGTTCACATTGACCTCACAAGGGGAAATAGCCTTGGTGATTGTTGCCGACAAGGCTGTATGTCAGCTTAACTTTCTTAGGTCAGTCTTAATGCCTATTTCTGCCTCTCTAACTATCATTTAGTGTTGCAAGAGAAGCCTATGATTATCCTCAAGGTAAACACTCCTGGACATGCTATTAGCAGAACTTTTCTTGGGAACAGCTGGTAATTTACACTAGTGACACTTCATTTACTTATATACATAATATAAATCAATTTTAGATCATAGGCCGAGCTTATTATGAGTTATGTACCCTAACATTGAACTAAATGAATAAGAAAGCCAAAACCTATTTGAGAGAGCAAGCTAAATAATATCTTCAGCATGAAAATTAGGTCAAGATAGACAAAGTAGAAAATGAGGTTTGTCACATTTTTTGTGTTGTTCAAATTTCCCTATCATCTTTCAAAAGAGTATTTTGAGCGTTCAACATTGCCACCATGAGATACAGGGCCCGGTATGAACCATATGAAATTAATTGTAGTATATTTTGGATAAATAACAAATCAGATGCTTCCTGAAAAATACCTGAAGAGATCTTAATATTCTTGAAACTCAATGACACTGTATTACATTGAACCAAACTGTTCATCAGATGCATTTTCAATGAAATGTGGGTCACTGTGAAAGACAAGTCATGCACCCAAGAGACTCACAGGTTACAAGGTCAAAGTAGTTGGCTGAGAAGTCTGTCATTTGGATAGGTGAGATTGGCAAGAGGCATTAGGGAGATAGTTAGGATCCTGGTCTGATGCCATGGAGCCTTGTGCTGTGATCAGTTGTATTCAAAGCACAGATAAACACCAGTAAGTGACTATCCAAGTGCGAGGCTGGGACTCACCCACTCACTGCACTCAATTTCTGTGCGGCAAGGGCTGCATAAACACCATAACTGCATCCACTACTCAGGATGACGTCCTCTCACACAAATGTACTTTTCAGTTGACTGACACCATCAGACAGAAAAGATGACTGCCTTTCAGAAATTAACAAATCTTTGCGATTTGTGTCACATATAATATATATTGTATTAATACTTTTCAGATGGTTTGCAATAACCCTTTTGCATGTATATTCTGGCCTCATATAATTTGGACAAATAAGAAAATCAAGAAGTGTACCGACCAGTGAGAAAAAAACACTGCTCTACAAACTAGATTTTAGAAACTGCATGCCAGGAAATTGATGTCATGGCAAAAGAGATTGACATCGTGACTTAGAGTAAACTTAGAGAAATATTTACATTTTTAGAAACAGACGTTACAGTCAAACAAGGTCATGATGCAATTGAAAACAGTTATTATGCATAAATGAAATGTATGTATCTCTTATTCTGCGTGCCAGAACTTCTTAGGCAGGCCTCCATTTGCAAAATTATTCTAGTTGTTCCAATGAGTTTCATATTTACCAAGTAAATGTTGCATATCAATGGCAAAGCCAGCAGGGATGGAAATATTCAGGATATTCTCAGAGTGAGTGATCAATTTTAGTAATAAGCCAAAGTAGTGTCTTCTTCGTATTACTAATGTTGGTGATTTCTGAATGTTCTTGAAAAACATTCTGGTTCTGTGAAAAAGAAAAATAAGTTTGAATTGTGGTTAAGATGTCTGTCTCTTCCAGCAAAGATGGAAGTCTTTTGTGGTTAACATAATGATATCGCTCAACTCAAAGTGCTAACAAGATGACCAGGCCATTGCCACTTCATAGAAAAGCTTTTAAGTCAAGAACTAAACAAGAATTGACTATAATGAAATAGTATATTACAAGCTAAAACATTTTTTGGAAGAACAGACTGGACTGTTGAGGGAAGCTGCAAGATTGAAAATAAATTTCATATGACAGAATGACGCCATGCAACACAAGGTTGCGTATGTGGAAACTAAGTTTGAAAAAGAGATTCAAGTTTACTGAAAACATGAAGACTAGTGGTGCGTTTTTACCCAAAAGAGAGCGTCAGAAAGATATTATTTTTTTTGAAGACAAGGCAGATTTTGTTGACAGTGCAGTATTTTCATCTTTGCAATACATATCTCAGTATCTATACACAAAGGTGTTGCATGCCTGACCTGTCAGCCGATTGAAATGAGCTGCATTATAACAAGCATGCCTCAGTGTTCTGAGGCTTATTTGCAGAATATGTCTTGGTCAGGAGAAAGATGAACCGTTGATAGAACCCAGTAACTTTGCCTCATATTGTTAAAGGAGACTCAGTTATAGTAACTGATTCGTGATTATCTAAAGTGTTGTGCCTCTTTTCATGACAACCCTTCTTTGGTTAGGACTATATCTCCTGAACAATTAATTAACCCTTTTAGGACTATTGTCATATAAGCAGGTAGCATGAAGAGAACAAAGGAGACAAATGAAGTCTGTAAGATGGCAATTTGTCATGATTGGCCAATAGAGACAGAAAACATGAAAATATAGATAAAGCAGCATTTTTAAGACACTATTGAAGATGAATATGTCATGTTTTCTTAAATTCTAAACTGAATCATTGATAAGAAGCTGGACCCACTTGACCTAGTTCCCTGCTGTGGACTGTTGATGTTGAGACCATCACTGCACAGATTTTTGAGTCCTCTCTTGTGCTCAATTCGCTTTGTGAAAGGGCCTTCGCAAATAATATTGGAAGAACATGACATTTGTATTGTGGACATGAAATGGCACCAGACTGCTGGGATTAGATTCCCAACCAAAACATCTCCTCCTTGCCTCTAATAAGCTTACGGGGCAGAGGCCAACTGACTAATCTTGAGATATCACCAATACTGCCTTAGTGGATGAGCTTTTTTATATCATATTCACAGATCATATCATACACATATAGAGCAGGTTGAGTCTCCTCAAATCCAGCCATAAAACACTTAGTTCCTGATGCTGCAGCTTCATAACTCAGAATGGGCTTTACATTCTCCGCATAAAAAATGCACACGCTGACCAGATGTAGTTGTTGTAAGTTTTTTTAATGGGTGTTTTCATTTTGATCCATTTCTTCCACTTCCTTTTAATATTGCAACCAAATTGTAAGCTATCTACTCCAATTCAAGGACCACATTCAATGATTTTTCAATGTGCTGTCATGAAGCTTGACACATCTGTTCAACTGTGACACCAGAGCAACAACACCGTTTTAAGATATTGAGGACTTTCAGGAATTAGGTGACCTCAATTTTGAGACTCCAGCACTTTCATGATTAGCAATAGTGCAGGACAGTCTGTTTTCTGTGGACCTATATGCAAATTTAAAACTTTCGATTCAGGAATAGTGAATTTAAATGACCATGCGCATCACTTTTTCCGTGAGGTGTAAATATGAATGATGTTTTATGTGTCAGTAGGGAAATAGGTAATCCACTCTTACACAGAATGGCAGGATACTATTTTTGTCATAATTGCCAGCAAGGGAGAACTATATAACTGAGTTCCCATAATTTACATATCGAACTAGGTCGACATAAGCGCCCCTACATCCCGCGGAGAATAGAATATGTAAGAGATGTGATTCCAATTGTGTTGAAGATGAATTTCACTGTTTAATTTGGTGTAACCATTGGAAAGACATAAGGGTAGAGCTATTTGAAGTAGCAAACAAATTTATAGAAAATTTTTCAGTGCTTAGTGAAAACGAACAGTTCCTTAGACTTTTGTCTCATAAAAATGAAGATGTTTTATTTGCTCTAGGTAGATTCCTAAATACCGTATTGAAAACTGACAATATATCTGAATATATTTAGCTCCCTCCAAGGTGGATGACAAATGGCACTGACACTTCCCTAGCGTGATCTGCGGTCTATGCTATTGTGTATATATTATTTAAATGTAAATATCCTTGCTATGTTTGGTTGTCATTGTCTTTTATGTTGTCAACAGTATTTTAAAAAACTTGGTGCTCTGTATCTTAACATTGTACTCTGCTTCTGATTCTATGTATTACATATGTACTTGATGTGCTACATATAACCTGAATGAGTGCTGACTGTGTCTTTATTTTATTTTTGAAATATCCCTATTACTTAAATGAATTGTTCATATTATTTTTGCTTGTGATTGTATATCCCAGTAGTTTGTAGTTTTTTGTTTTTGTGTTATTACACATTCATACATTATTATTTTTATTTTATATTTTTCCTTTTTCGATGACATATGTATCTGTTTGATGCTTTTTTATGTCAATAAAATTCTATATATATAACTACATGGAACTTAAAATCTGTCTTGACACTCTTCCGTTATTTTTTATAATGAAATGATTGTATAATGCTAACATTTATGTGAAAGAAAATCACTGGAAGCAATTGGCAATGATAACTTTTTCATGGTCTCTGTTTTAATGTTTTCGACTTAGTTATGAGTGGTGCACTTCAGTGCTTCCTTTCAATTCATCAAGCTTTAAGGTTGACCCGGAATGTGTTTATATCACATCCTGTCCTTGAGAAAAGCCAAACAGTAAATATTTATAGATATAGTTAGTTATAAAATAACGTTCTCGGGTTCAATTAAACCTATGTAAAACTGTCTCGTGGAGTGCAATATCTATTGTTTTGATACACGATACCCATAAGTAAAACAAAAACGTACATTGTACTAAATTCTCTTGGAACCCACCTCCAAAGCAAAGTCATTTTAATTAATTTAAATATATACATATGTATGCATTCTTTTTGGTATATATTGATATGGATGTTAATTAAAGAGAATCTGTATTGGTGACAAGCAATCTTCTGGAATTTTGAATCTGTCTCAACTTTGACAGGTTAGTATATAGTGGAGTGATTGATCATGTGTCATCCGTCACGTCTGTAATTCACTTGGCGCTTCTGGCCAGAGTAGTGGGTCTCTTGCACTTGCCCATGCACCCGTTTGAATTCATTGCTTATACGTTACACAGTTTAAGACTTCTTCCACAGGTATTGCCTTCCACAGTCTGTCTCTGTTCGGGACTGTCAAGTGGCAGCAGAATGCTGACAGTCCCTGGAAAATCGAATTGGGTCAACAATGATTTTATCTGCTTAGGACAGATCACCAGATCAGGTCGAACAACAGCTGTCCATATTACTACACCAAATTACTTTCACAAAGCATGGTTGCTGGCAAATATCTAGTCCACTGCTATGAATGAAAATGCTTTGACATCATGAGACAAAAAGAAAGTTTTGAAACTTTAGCATACAATTTTTTTTTTTTTTTTTTCACTTTGCCTGTGAAAGGGATGATTTTACTCATCAGAAGTTTGATGGTACTCAATCTACTTATGCCATTTAGTGCATGTTAAATTGTGGTCAGAAAAGGGTCCAAAAAGAATGCATTCTCACTTATTCACTTGTCCATACAAAGCCGATGTTTTTGTTTTGTGATATCAAAAATGCTCAATTGTATTTATTCTGTTACTTTATAGAGATTTATGAACTAGGCCAACAATATAATTCACAATTTCATAAAAGCTGTGTTACCCTCAGCAAAATGTCTTGTCCATGCCACAAGTGGCCCCCTCTATACTGGCAATATATGTGAGGTACAATGTATACATCCTCCATGATAAAAAATAGTTCCAACTTATTTTGGTATTTACAAGCTGTCTGCTTAAAATTGAAACCAACAGAAGTCAGATTAGACACTTGCAGAGTTTTTGGAAATAAACTAGACCATCACTAAATGATGGAACTGTCCTCGTTTCTTCCACACTGTCCTGGTTTCTTCCAGAGGTCGAATTTCTGTTGACCGCTAACAGGAGCTGGCGAATTTTGCCCCCTAGGTGGCAGCAAATAGCGGTCAACTTGTAGACAGCTTCCACAGTTATTGTACTTCTGTGATGTGAAATGAACTATATCTTATTGTGACACTTTTTGATAAAAGCATTGTACTGAACATTGTGTCAAATTCAGTCAAAGAGGTATTACAGGATGAGTTGCATATCCCAAAAGAAAGATAAGTTGAGCTGTTTACAAGTTAATCTAACAACATGCCTTGCAGTGATGTAATTTGAGATGTTATTATATTCTCTTTCCTGGAATCATTAATTAGACTGATTTAATTTAACTTGTCCAAAAGAATTTTTAAATAACTTATCAGGATTATCAGGTCTTTCAATTGAATTCAATAGTGACACCAACACATCTGATATCCTTATTGGAGATCCAATCAAACAATGGCAACCTATCAGAATGTACCAAAATAGCATCTGTGTATGGGTTTGTGACTTGGGATTCGTGATCAAACCATCCAAATTGATCCAATCAAGAGGAGGTGGCAAATAAATAAGTTCATATCAATTCATTCAAATATTGTTGACGTTCGTATTGAGATTCACTGACAGGCTCAAGTGGCTGGAAACTTTTGCTTATTTGCTTCTGTCATACTCTCAGTTCTGTGACTTCCTTGAATTGGTATGGTAAATTTCACTATGTACAATGATATACAGTGATGGACTAATATGAGACCAAACTTTGGGTTCCAAACACAATGATAAAATATGACATGAAAAAAAACAGCGAGGAAAATAAGTATTTGACCCCCTACCATATTTTATATTTTGGCCACTTGCGCTTGCTCCAAAACTCTGAAATTTCTCAGGTAGATCTGGTCCAAAATTAGAAGGCACAAAGATTAAGTGAAAGAAGCATTATGTAACATATTTGCATAATAATCTAAATAGTCTTCGAAAATAAGTATTTGACCCCTTTGTTTGCAAAGGGTTTACTGCCAGACTTTTACACTAGTAACACTTGGAAAACTATCATAACTGACATTTATTGCAATCAAAACCAGCATGATCGAAATCTGAAATCAGAGATGTTGTTGTTGTCGAGAAGTTTTAGAGGTGTCTGGTGACTGCGTAAAATGTAAGTCAACTCTCATTGTGAAACTTCTCATCCATTTAGAGACACACCACAAAGTAGATGTGCCCTGAATAGCTTTTGACAAGTTGTGTTGTTTTGCACTATGCCTTCCAGGTTTGGAAGTGCTGGATGGGTACGGAAAAAAACCTCATCCAGGAATCAGTCTGCAAAAACTACTTAACTTAGTTCCTTTGCAATGAAAATTAGAGTGGCCTCATTTATTAGGTTTGTGTCGAAGGCGTCTGGGTTGGATTTTGCCTTGAGCAAAAAACAGTCAGCAAAGCCACCTTATCTGTTAGACAGACTCACAGAAGTTCCACACAACCAAGAATTTCAGCAATATCTTGTTGCATGGCATTTTTTGATGTTTATTATAGATTTTTTTCAAACTAAGTAATGTTATAAATAATGTTATAATTAGAATATCTGTACTCTAGATAGGATAGTGCATTTTTTAGCATTGCAGAACTCAAGACTGTACTAGCCTCTCCGTATCATCACCGCATTCACAAATTATACTGGGGAGCATACAGTAATTCTAATAAAGGGAGCATCTGTTCCTTTAACTGTTGGAAGGGGAAAGAAACAGCCTGGTTCCAGACTCGTGGAACTCTGAATCTAAAGTTTAAAATAGATACTGATCAGTCATTTTCCCATTGATACACCACATTTTCAGAGAGTACAGCCAAGTCTAATGTAGTTTCTACTGACGAGGGCATTGATGAATCTCTCGGTTTATTACATATTGATTATTAGTGTCACTCTTTCTGAATAGGGAACTGACTCATAGATGAGTGATAGAGAGCATCGGGGAAGAATAATTTGACATTGCAGCTCCGTTGATAAAGGATATAACCCAGACAATTGCTGCAAATAATGCACCTTGGATGTTCAGATGAATCATAATTTTTGCTTTACTGCAGAGTTATATAATATCTAATTGCAATATGTTATGTGGCATGATTGCCCCTGCATTGTCACTAATTGCACAGTAACTTTGTCACACAAAGTTTCACACTGCTGTGTCTAATAATGGATTATTCAGGAAACAACACATGACATTTGTTTTGCCACCTGAAATGGATCCGACTGTTAGGTCAAATAATGCAACCAAATATCTCCTTGAATGGCAAAATGCAAATAAATATGCCTTGAGGGAAGAGACTGAGATGCCTAATCTTGATATATCACCTTCCTATTTAGAGAATTCCTGCTGCACTGGTGGATCAGCCACATTATGTCATAACCAACAGATGACATCGTACAGACATGCAGCGAACTCTGGTTTCCTCATTGGAGCAAGGTTGTTCGAACTCATTAATCTGTTTTCATTTAAATTGCACCCATTTCAAGTAGTTGAACATTTTATGAAAGGCACTGCTGCATAGTTGTTAATTTAATTTGTTTGGTTGTTGTTGTTTTTTTTGCACATAGGTATTCACATGCAATCAGGTGCAGCAAAATGACTTTTTGCATCACACTGAGCATAAAGACAAAGACTTCCTGGCTCAGGCCAGGCAAGTGAAGAAGAAACTCCTGAAATCATCATTTCTGAACTTTTGTGCTATATTTTCTGCTTTATGCAACGTGGTGCACCTGAAAATGTGCTGAGAATGGCGTCCTTGAAATTTGAGAAAGACCAGATTGTAGATGCAAAGAACAGATTATGGAAGAGCAGTGCGGCAAAGCATCTACCAAAATTTGAAAATAGACGTTCCTCTAGTGCCAGATCGGAAAATGATGCTAATTTGAAAGACATTGGAAATGCTCTTCAAATTCTTGACAAGAAGGATCATTCACTTAAGTTTGTGGCTGAAGACTTGACTAAGATTGTTGATTACAGCCCTGAGGAACTGAATGAACGGGCCATTCTAACTAGACTGGCTGCTTTGGAAACACAATTTAATACATTGGAAAGCAGTGTGAGCAGAAATACGATTGTGTTTGAAAAGTTGGAAGAGAAAGTAAATACAACCTGTGATCTGGTTGCTACCCATGAACACTTGCTTGTTGATTCCAAAGATGACGAGAATGAAGAAGATGACATCGCAAGTGAAGCTGAAGAGAGCCCAGA